>JAOEHQ010025423.1:0-24756 GCA_025447715.1 Asclepias incarnata
CATAATTTTAAAGTTCTCACAGTTCTCGTAAATAAAAAGGTTCTCACAAGAACCTTGCCCTATATATATATATATATTATTTACGAGAACCACATAAAATGAGAACCTTGCCCTATATATATATATATATATATATAGTCAAAGGTTAAAATGAGAACCACATAAATGTCGAGAACCATGAGAACTATTATTTCATTAATATGTGTAGGGATACAATTGTAATTTTATAAATAGAGTTTAATTAACTATCAATTGGAAATTAAAAGCCCCCATGAATAGCTCATTCCCTATAATCTCTTTGCAGTTACAACAATAATTCCCATTTTATTAAACCATTTCCATGAGTTGGGGTAAACATCAACAAGATTTATGTGACTGGCTAAAATGTCTATATCATTGCAGAGGTTTTGGTAAAAATGTCTATATCATCACAAGTCAAGATCTATATGACTGGCTAATGGAGATCTATATCATTATCCAGGTATAAAAGAACAAATAACAAAGTTTTTTTGGTTTCTTTAGCCTGTTACTCCTCGACTCCTCTTTAGCCGTAAAGTTGATAGAATGGATTGTGGGAGGTCCAACTATATTCTAATGCTTGCTATATCTTGATCAATCACATTTGAGTTAATCACAAAATTACATACCATTACTACTGCTAAAGAGCCAAGTTTAGAACATTGTACTCCAGCTAATTAAGTTATACTACTTGATATAATGATTTAACCCTGGATTAATCACACATCGTTATTGTATAAATCTCTTCTTACTCTTAATGTGAGCGCGTCTACTCCCATTTTCACGAGACCCACCAGGTTTAATTTGGTTTCTTGCTAGTATTTTTGGGGCGCTTCTTATACTTTGATTAATGTCGGGATTAGGTTTTGAGATCTGACTATAAGTAACAAACACTACTAGTCTTGGGAACATGATGTTTTATCAATTAAACAAAATCTTACAGAAGAAAAGAACAAAACCGCATACAATCCACTCCAAGCCTTGATCCAATATGTGGGTTTGTAATGCTTGTAAGTAAAGATTCATTGAACTAAAAGCCTATTACATATGTGGATATAACACATTTGTGCAACGAACCACACATGTGGCCATATCCCATCGAACCACACATTTGTTCAACGAACCAAACATGTGACCATATCCCAAAACATATGTGATCCAAGCATCGCAGGTCAAAAGATATAACATATTTGTTCTACGAACCACACATGTGACCATATCCCAAAACACATGTGATCCAAGCATCGCAGGTCAAAAGATATAACACATTTGTACAACGAACCACACATGTGACGATATCATAACGAACCACACATGTGTATAACAAACCACATACACATGTGACCATATACCGAAAACACATGTGATCCAAGCATTGCAATCCACATGTGTACACCTAAACTGACATGTGTGCACTTTCGGTCACATTTGTACACAAGAAGTCACATATGAACTTCTCATGTACACATATGGATACCTTGTATGCTATCTTACTAAAAAAACATACAACAACCGACATATGACTTCATATCAATTGGAAAATGATTGAACAACCATTAAATCCATTAGTAAAAACTAATACATGTTTTGCAAACCCTTAGTAAAACCTAACACATTTTTTCCCCAAAAAAAAAAAGAATCGCAATACATGTGTACATGTATTGCATATAACAATATCACGTTTAACACATACAAACACATTTGCACACATTCAGTCACACGTGTACAACTTAAAGATACATTTGTTTTTTTATTTTTATTTTTATCACGGGCACATATGAATTCATGGAAAAAAAAAGAAAAACACAGACAAAACATTCGTATACTTAGTATTCAATAAAAAATTCATTTTTTTTTATAACATGCACATGAATCTTCATTTATGAATTTTGAGAGTTTCCAAGCATTTAAATTGCAAGTAGTGATAAATGAGTTTTTTTAAGTTTTAATCAAGATTATACGTTATTATATTTTAATTTTTGATTGCCTATTATGCCCTTTAGTACGTCCTTGATGTTTAAATTGTTGCATTTATTCACAATAATGCTAGTGTTGATTTTCAACCTTTGATCTATTTAATCTGATGAACTTTATTAGTTCTCGCAGTTCTCGATATTTTTCTGGTTCTCACAATATCTCTCCCCTATATATATATATATATATATATATATATATATATGTTCCATACGGTGTGCTAAAACTAACATTAATATGAAAGTAAATAGTTAGTGTTGACCATTTTGCAAATAAGTGCGAGATGCCAAAATACATGTCGGTATTTGAATGGTTAGGGGTATGTTTGGCAAGAATTGTTGGAATTTGAGCGATGGTTGGAAGCTGGGGGTGGAGCTTGAGGCTGGGTTAGAATTGGAGGTTTTTTTTTTCCAACTCTTCTTACATATTTTTTTATTTTAAAACCTTTAATGGTTTTTAAAAGATTTTCGGGTTGGAGCCTTTTTTGTTATTAATTCAAAATTTCTCAACGTTTTTGTTATGGTTATTTTTTTCAATAAAATCTGAATGTTGATTGTTTGTATTCTTCAAAAGTAGATTTTTTGGATGGAGTTGGTTAATATCAAACCTCAAACTTGTGATAAAGAAATAAGAAAAAGATTATGCTTGTCAGGATTTTTTATTTTTAAATAAGAAACCATCGAAACACAATTGGTTTGATTCTAAAGTAGATTTTGTGTGACCATACTACATGGTGATATTTGTATCACTTCTTTTGATAGATATACCATAATTGTGCATTACTAGCTTGTACAATTAGCTGTAAAACTTGTACGTTGTGATACATCCATAAAAAATAGTGGTACGAATATCACCTCCCATACTACCTAGTCAATATGATTTTTGCCAATCCCATACCTATAATATATTTATATAAGGGATAATGACTTCTGAATGTATATAACTATGACGAAATGTCTATGCGATGTAATGATTTAGTCGGGTGTCTATGTAGTGTAACTAACTTCTAATTTTGTCCAAAATATGTAAGAGGTGACCGGCTCAATAGGTAGCCGGTTACCATTCCATTTTTATTGCTGAGTTGGTGTCCATGTCAACATCCACGTCACCTATGATGACACGTCATCTTCAATATATGTATATATATCATTATCATTATATATTATCATATTGTACATAATAATATATATATATACATAATGATATACCATCGATTTTTTAAGAAGACTTGCTCACCGGCTCCAGTCACCACCTCATCTCCGCCGGCCCACCATGACCACCCCAACCTGCTTCAGCCCAAACCGAGCACCACCACCCCACCTGGAATCCCCACCACCAAATCGAGAACCACCGCCAGGAACCCACCAAATAATAAAGTTGTTGCTGTTAATCATTTCCGATTATCAAACCCCCAAAACCCACCAAATCTGTATTTATATCTTCCTCAATTCATTATATATATATATATATATATATATATATATGCACCATATGAAGATAGATCTAGTTCATCATCTCCGGCAACGAGTGAATTTCATCATCTCCGGTCATCATCTCCGATCTCTTTCTTCACTTTCTTTCACTCAACTTTACCATCGATTTTTTGTTTATACATTCCAGAGAGAAAGAAAGTAGTGATTTAGGGGGGTTTTATGGGTTGAGAGGAAATTGATGATAAAATAAAGTTAGGTTATCATTATCAAAAGGGTTTTTCCGGCGCCGGAAAATGACGGGGTTGTCATTATCATCATCATCATCATGTTGCTTTAATTCAATGTTACTGGATAATGATGTAATATGTTAAAGTTTTTCCGTAAGTGTAGTTAACTGGTGTTAGGCACTAACTGTTGGTATCAATATAATATTTGCTAAATTGTTGGTATCAATATCTGTTAAAAGAAAAGGTTATCAGGTTGCAGTTATGATTTTTAGTCTTCTTTATATATAACTCTAGATATATATATATATATATAGATATAGATATACATATAGATATACATATAGATATAGATATAACTCAGTTATGTTGAAGAAGAAGAAGGAAAACATGGTAAATGACGAATTTGCCCCTCACTTAACGGCCAAATTCGACGGCGTCTGTTTGTAATTTTTGCCAGGGTCTTGATTGAAAAAAAAAGCCGAGTTCAGGGGAAAAATTGTAATTTTTCGAGTTAAGACCTATAACTGCAAAAATTGACCACTTCAGGGACCAAAAATGTAATTTACTCTTTATATTTATATTTATTTGTCTATTTTATTATTATTTATATTTATATTTATACTCTATTTATTTAGGGTTGTTCTAATTTTATTATTATTATTATTATTTTACTTTTTATTTTTTAGAACGACAAACTATATTACTCCTACTTCTAAACTACAATATTTATGACTTTTGAAAAAATTCAACCCCAAAAATGTAGAAAATGGGACTCAAGTGAAATACCTCAATGTCAAACACCTTATCAATGGGCCACCAATCCCATTGGTTGTTTTAAATTATTATTTTGAAATTGAAATAATAATAATAATAAAATTGATTGACATGTTTTAACTAGGGATGGACGTGAAACTTGTAACGTCTCGTACTGGTCCAGTCCCGATTGTACTGATCTTGAAAATCTCCACAATATGGTATCAGTCCCATTTTCCATTCGGTACCACTTCCTGGTACCATTTCACTGTATCGTGACCCCAAATTATGTGAACCAACAAAAATGGGTACCGATTCAGGTCCCATTTCCTATTCGGTACCATTTTCCGATACCGAAATCAACGGGATTGGGACTTGGATAATTATGCTCGACTTTAGTTTTAACAGCTTATTCGGCAAAATATAAAATAAATACATGGGTTATTTTTTTCCCCCATGTAACTAACCAGGTAAATTTTGTTCATGGTGCAAAACGAATTTCATCAAAGATATTTTAAAACCAAAATGTTATATTTGATACCATTAAAGGGGAAAATATAGTTAAAAAAAGTTAATCCATTAAAGTTATGGAACAAAAACTAAAAGTATTTCAAGTTAGAGTAAACGAAAAGAATAATTAAATTAAATAATGTGTACTTTAATATAAAGTATCGTATTTTACATCAAAAATAAATTTAATAAAATATGACAAAAAGAGTTGTTAATGAAACCCAATAAACCAAAACTAAAAATCTTTTAAGGCCTAAGGTAGCTAAACGGAAATTTTAATCCAAAAAGTTTTGGACAAAAAATGAAATTAGAAAAATGTTAACGGTTAAAGATTTAAGATGAAAATAAAAACATGGTAAAATGTTGGATGCTAGATTATATTAAAATAAGAAGTTCAGGCGCGAAATTGTAATTGTTTGTAAAAAATCAAAAATTAGGAGCACTAATGAACAGTGACAACAAATGGGTATTGAATTTATTAGTAATAGTAATAGTAATAGTAATTTCATTGGTTATAGTAATAGTAATAGTAATTTCATTGGTTATAGTATGTCTTTTATTATCATATAAGCAGAATGAATTTTAGGCAAATATTTAACACAAATCAAAATATATTTACAATTTGTTAACCATGAGATTAGAATTTTTACAATCTCGTGTTGATGTGTCAACTCGAATACCGCTAGATCAAATGTCCTTTAGTTGATTTCTTATCTTTGTTGTAGCTTTATAATAAGATGGAAGGAAATGAACCTTAAACAAGTCATGATTATGTTCTCGAACGAATTTAGTGACTTGCCATTTCCTCGGGGAATGATCATGAATTCTTTTCAATGTTATACGCACATGAGCTTTGCAATCACATCTTGCAGAACCTCGATTTCTTTGTTGTTTTGTGACATTAATTACTTTAGCTTTCGGCTTTCCTTCATGATGACAAAAAAAATCACGTCTTTTTCTTTGTCCTTTCTTGTTCACAAATCTTCCTTTTCGAATCAAAAATCCATTCATTTTCGCATATTTTTGATAGAAGGCAAAAGCTTCTTCTTCATGGGGAAAACATTGACCCACAAAAGGTTCATCAAAATCAGTTCTTTTGTTCCGGCAATCTTCATTAATAACAAAGTTTTCCTTATTAACATCCATGAAATTTGGTTCAGTAGGAGCTTCATTTAGATCAAAATAAACTCTTTTATTCATCTACAAAAGAAAAACAAATATTAGCCTTATATCTTATCTATCTATATATACCCTTATAATAATTTCCCATACATGTTGAATTGTTTAAACTTTTGATATGCGAAATGTCCGGTATACCCCTAAGCTTAAATTTTAATTAATACTTACTTTATATATTTAGTCAAACTTTCCATTTTTATAATTACCTCATTTAACTTATTTTAACTTATATATTTTTAATTTTTATTATGAAAATCATAAATATGTCTTACAAAAAATAAATGAATTTTTTCTAATTAAAAACATACATAAAGTATCTATGTTCCTATATATATACTCATTTATAAAGCAAATAGATAGTGCCTTAAACTTTAAAAATTTCAACATTTCAACATTTTTATATTATTTTTGTATTTACTCTACTTATTCATTTTTATATTTAAATATTCCACCAATAAATAACAAACACAATTTATATAGATGTGTTTTAGACAATCCAAAGTCGGAGTCAGTGGTCGGTAAAGACGTCCGCTATTACCTCTTGTGGGATGTCATAACTGAAATTTACAAATATTTAAGAATTAAGAAGTCATCTATCGCCACACATTGTGCGGGTACGATTTCTATAAAGCAAATGACCCCCATCCCAAATCTCAAACCATGAATTGATGTCTCTAAAATACTCCTTCATATCTATACTACCTCTAACTACCCAACATTAATGCATCTAAACTACCTTTAATGAATTAATTTACAATATCTATCCATTAACTAGTCACCGTCGCCGCCACCAGTCACTGCCGCCACCACATCGCCGTCGCATTGCACGGGAACCCCTCTAGTTATAAACTAATTACTAGATAGATGCCCGCACAATGCGGCGACGATGGTGGTAGAGGCTACGGTGTGGTTGTGGCGGCGACGGGTGGCGGTGGTGACGACTGGTGGTGGTGGCGGCGGCAGCGGCGGCGAGTAGTGTAAGTTATTGATGTAAAGGTAATGATGTAAAAGTAGGGCTGTCAATACTCGACCCAACCCAAAACACGACCTGAAATCGACCCGAAAAAAACCGGGTTAGGGTTGTGAAATCCGACCTGAAATCGACCCGAAAAAAACCGGGTTAGGGTTGTGAAATCTCGACCCGAAAAAAACCGGGTTAGGGTTGTGAAATCTCGACCTACTAACCTGATTTTTTTCGGGTTGGGTTCGGGTTGACCCATTGGGTTAACAGGTCGACCCGCCAACCTGAAAATATTTTAAGTTTATATAATTTAATTTAATAGGTCGACCCATCAACCCATTTGACCCGTCAACCCGACAACCCACGACCCATCTGACCTGAAATCAACCCGCCAACTCACAACCCATATGACCTGTTTGACCTGAAATCAACCTGCCAACCCACCAAACCATTTGATCCGCCAACTCGATTTTTTTTCAGGTTGGTGGGCTGGGTTCGAGTTGACAGGTTGTGGGTCAGGGTTGAAATTTCTGACCTGAAACTTTTAGTGGGTTGGTTTAGGATCAGAGATTTTTGACCCGCCAACCCGAACCCGAACCCATTGACAACCCTATGTAAATAGGGGTAGTGTAGTTATTTTAGTAGTTGAGGGGTAGATGTTGTGAATTAATTATCAAAAGTATTTTTGGTAAACCATGTATGTTAGGTGTTAGGTGTATTGAATATATAAGAATATATTAGGTACATTGATTCATCTTTTGAGAAACCTTTTTTTGTTTTTTTTTTTTTGGGGGGGGGGGGGGGTGTGTCATATTTTTTAGATATGCTAAGTTATTTAAAAAAAACTATTAATATTATTTTATAATCTATTAAAAAAAATTCCGAATAAATTAATGTAACAAATCATAGTATTTTCTCCACTGTTAAATCAGATGAAACAATTACTGTAAAAAATTATTAAATCCCGTAAATGAATAATATTTGTCCCGCCGCATAACGCGTGTAATAAGCTAGTTTTATCTTAAAACTATTCACCTCTTTCAAACATAATTTGGGTAAAATCACACACATTCATACTAATAGCATACTAGGACAATTAAACTGGGACAAGCATACTTATAATTATATGCAATAGATATTTCATAGATTCTAAGTATATACATAGGGGATGACAGTGGTATTGCTGCAGATATTTTTTTCTATTATTTATCCCAAAATCTATTAATTATACGTAATATATTCATTGTTTAAAGCATTTGTGAGGATGTTGCTAGGAGCATACTTCATTTTACCATATACATAACACATGGATACATATACATAACACATGGATACATCAAAAGGGTTGATAAGTTGGGTTCATGTGTTATCTTTGTAGTATACTTTTCCATCTATACCAACTTCACATGTATCTACTAATTATAGACAAAGAGTCTACTGCTAAGAAATTTGTCCCATTTAAAAACCTACTTTATATCTAAGCAATCAACATTTCCTATGGGAGATGATATATGTATCAAAAGTCTTGGTACCTATATCATCTTCCATTTCCTATTTATTTATTTATTTTCATTTCTGGTATAAGATATGTGTCACTGGAGAGAAGGTTACCATTATCTTTTTTTTTAATGATGAATTATGTATGTGTTCATAAGAAAAGGATTTATTTAAAAAAAAAAAAAATAGAAATATAGAAATTTAGGTATAATTTGACAAAAATAGATAAAATAAAAGAACAAGAATCACTAGTACGGAGGATAATTCATCATAAATAAACATCAAAGTCGAAACTAGACTGAATTAAAAAAATAAAATAAAAAAAATAGATGAAGCAAACCCTAATCTAAATAATTAAGCACATGAATGACTTACATTGTTGTTGATTCAATTAACAGAGATGCGTGCATAATAATATGAGGGATAGAAGATGGTCTTTAATTTGAATACAAAAGGGTTTAATTGTCTGCTAATCCTTTGTCCTTTTTTTTTCTTCTTTTCTTTAAGTATATAAAAAGCCGTAATTATTTTCTTTTGTAATTGGTGACATAAGTATTTATTTTTATGATTAATCCCTTAACTTGTAAACAGTTAATAAAAAGTCTTTGTTGACCTTTTTTTAAATCGATTATAAAAGTTTTGTTTGCGACTTTAGCTGTCATTGTGTTTATTTAAGAAATTTTAATGTCTTGTTAAAACATGATTTTTTTTTTACTCATAATAATGGTAGTTGTAGGAATTAAAAATCAAATTCTATATTTATCTTGTTAAAACATGCCTTTTTGTCTATGATCAATCGTAGGATACTTGTTGCATATCATTTTTTTCAGTGATAATACTTACATCAATGCTTTTTCTTTTTATATGTATTTATTTATGGGTAATTATCCGCACAACAACACTCACACCCCTTTTCTACATGTGATCAAATGGAGAAAAAAAACAACCTTGTTTTGAGACAAACAGTACAGATGATAGAAACAACAGCAGTACGGATGAATATCCCTTTTATTTATACTTGATAATTGATAATAGTATGACTTTTCTTCTTATAAATTGTGTATTTGAGCAATGAAAGATATCAGAAAGTGCAATAGGTATGATCATATAACGTCATCAACTTTTAAGGCATACCAAGTAGATAGATGATGTAAATTACGAGTAAACGGTATTTTAGATAGATCAAATCATTTTTTGAGAAATTAGGAAAGGAAAAATGCTTTATATAGTAAGTATATATGACCACTATAAAACATCATTCAAAGTCGGTGATCAACGGAAGCGACTATAATTTGCTTTAAACTTTTGAAAAAACTATCGCATATCATACTAACACAATATTAGTTGTTTAGAGTGAAGCATGATTTGAAAAAAAAAAGTTGAGTGAATAGAAATAGAAAATAACACCCAAAAAGAAACTAAACCCATTTATTGTTTGGAATATTTTCTTTGTTATTTTCTATTGGGTGTTGCTATTTCCACCCTTAAAAGCTATTTTCACCCTTTTTTTCTAATTTTATTTTATTTTTTACATTATTATCATGTTATTATAATTATGTTTTATATATATTATGTTTTATATATAATTCTTTTCTTCTTTTTTATTTTTATTTTTTACATTATTATCATGTTATTATTATTTTTAATATTATTTATATTTTTAATAATATTATAATAGTTATTTGGGTTTTTTCAAATAACAATAAATATTCTGTTTTTTTAAATAACAAAAAAAAATTATTATAAATTTTTCTGTTTTTAAATAATAATAAAAAAAATAAAAAAAACAATATTACTATTTAAAAGTTCTGTTTTTTTTTTAAATTACTTATAAAAATTCTAATTGCTATTTTTTTAAAATTGCCCTCGAACATAAAAAAGCCACTTTAATCCGACACATCAAAGATAAATCACCCCAATTGCTAGTCGCCCCAATTGCTTTTTAACCCGTTATGAAGAAAAAAAATATATTCTTTCCCTATATAACTAACATATGTTTTTAACCCAATTGCTTTATAATATTATAATAACATGATAATAATGTAAAAAAATAAAAATAAAAAAGAAGAAAGGAATTATATATAAAACATAATATATATATATATATATATATATAACATAATTATAATAATATGATAATAATGTAAAAAATAAAAAAAATATAAAAAAAAGGGTGGAAATCGCAACACCCTTTTTAGGCCCCTCCCAACCATAACACCAAATTCTCAAATTCTCACTGTCACATCAGTGTCACATCATCCCTTCCTCCCAGAATTTATCCAGAATTTACCCCTACCAACCATACCACCAAATTCTCAAATTCTCAACTTCCTATTTTCACATCATCACCATGCTAACATTACATTAAAATAAACAAACCGGCCCCACCCCCTGACTTCTCTTCACGTCCTCAAGAGAAAATGACCCCAAAACGCGTCTCAGAACGAGGCCGTGTCATCGGCGTTCTGGGGAGAACGCGAGAACGTGCCAAAACGTGGCCATGGTGCCAATGGCGTTCTAAAAACGAGGCAGAATGTGAGTAAGAACGAGAACGGGACACGTTGGGAGGGGCCTTATACGCATATTAATTTCACCTTTGTTATTGGTTTTATTATTAGAACCACCTAAGATCCTAAAAAGGTTACCTAACCTACTGACAATCCCTTTCGTACATACCGATACCAAAAGTCTTGATTTTGTGACTAACTATTAATATGTTTTGATCACAATAGTACAATACATTAAGAGCACCGTGTATGAGGTTGGATGGCTAGTCGGTACCAAACCACCCACCATAACTCCTCCCATTCAACGCCGCACCGGGTTCATGGTTCGGAGAAGGTTTGTCGATCTTCGGCGTTGAATTTCTTTTTTTGATTTTGTTTTTGTTTTGGACCGTTCAAAGTAATAACAAAACCCTCGAAAAACAATATTTTTTAGGACCGTTGGATGAATTAAAAATAAAAAGATACAAAAAAATATAGCCGTTCAACAACATTTTGTTTACCTTTTATATGTTTTTTCACCACGACATTTTTTTACCTTTTATATATTTTTTACCCACGTTTTATATATTTTTTTCACCACTTTTTTCCCACCTTCTATTAATCTTCTATTAATTTATATACGTTCAAATACACTTTTTCCTATATTAATCTATCTTCTATCATTTTAAACACTTTCAAACACATTTTCACATGTATTAATCATCATCCAAAAATCGTCGTCTAGTTCATTCGAAAGTGACTCAAATATCTTTGTAATCTCTCAAGTGGCTATTAATTTAGTCCTTCAATCGATCGATGAGATGCCACCAAGACGAAGAAGAAAACGTATTATTAGAGATCTAAGCGGAGCGAACAATCGATTCATGCGTGACTACTCATCTACGATCCGGAATGTTATTTTCTTGAATACTTCAAATGAAAATTTCGTATGACTAGGCAACTATTTTCATCATTATCATATCAAAGGTATTTCTAATCACCATAATAATTGGTTAATGTAAAGGGCTGAATGCACAAATGAATTGTGTTTTACTCCGATTCAAAAATGTACGTGTGTCATACGTCAATTGGCATATGCCACCACCCCCAATGCATTTGACGAATACTTAAAGATCCTGAAAGGAAATTCTCATGAATGTTTAGATTATGTTTGTGAATATGTCATTGATATATAAATGACAATCGAATTTTAGGGGCTAGTGTAAAATCAAAAAATGGGAAAACAAAACCCTAGTATATATTAATATATTCCATAAAATCTAGAACATGAATTGTCTTTGAATACTAATTTTAGAAATACTATAAGTTGTATTGTAACATCTTGAACTCTTTTATTTTATTTTGTTTACTTTGAGTTAGTCAATGTTGGTCTTCCGTTAAGTAGCTTTATATTTAATGTAGATAATTATTATGATAATAATTGTGTGTTTATATGAGTTATTATGTGGCAGTTAAGTAGATTAAATTGCGTGTCACTTAAGTAGAAAACCCGTGTTTGTGTTCCCGGTAGAGTTTCATGTCGTTAATTGAGACCATATGGTCGTTAAATGGAGTTATTGTGCTAGTGGGGTGATTAAGTGAGGGCATGAGTGTCATTTGAAAAGAGAGTACAGCAGATTAATGGGTCATTGGGCTGCCTTAATCACTCATTTCCAGTTTCTTAGCAAAACAATAACTACCCAAGAGCCTGGCCTCCCCCATTTGTATTCTTGAGCATTTGGTGTTTATTTGAAAGAGACTGGAGTGTGATTTTTGGTGTGGAATCATTCCTTACATGTATTAATTGTATTCTTCTCTTATTATTGATCATATAAGTTGTCTCAATTGAACCACTTCTGGTCTTGATGAGTCTTAGGGCTTATAGTGATTCGATTATCGATTTGAGTGTTTTTGGGTAACCAAATGAATCGTTGTTGTTTGTAAACCATCCATGGATCAATTGATGGTGTCAAACCATCAATTGTACCTTGAAATAGTCTATTTTCTATTGCAAAAGTCGTGGTTGGTGTTTGGTTACGTTTGGTTTGGGTTTGGAAATGAAACAAAAGAGTTAAGTGCGGGTCGGGCTGAAGTTGCATCACAACTTCATGATTTGCGGCGCAAATCTGGGTTAAGTGAGATTTATGATCTTCATTTGCGACCGAAGTTTGCAACTTGCGACGCAAATCAGGTCCTGGTGGTCTTTTGGGCTTGTTTTCATGCTCTTTTGAGTTATAATCAAGAGGCTTAAGTTTCCATTGCGTTTAGGGAACTTTGAGATGTTAAATTAACTTCTTATGATGATAATTGTATGTTTATAGGTTGTCGGGAACATATTGAGTGCACGGTAACATTGTTTGTGATTGTTGTTCACCCTGAACGGTAAAATAACTTACATTTGACACACGAGGGATACAACAAAACTTAGATTGGATCATTAATCCTCATTTTGATATGTTAAAACTATCCCATGCATATGTTGGATATGGGATATAATGGGAGGTTAATTGGGGCTTTGTTATGCATGCTTAGTAGATATGAGCTGATTGTTGTATGATTGATCAATGTAGCTTGTTGTTGAGTTGAATTGATTGTTGAGTACTTGTACACATAATACACTAGACATGATTAAGTTGCCATTTATGTGCACATTAAGGTCCCTAATATTGATAAGTGGAATTGAGGAGATACATAATGTTGCAAAGTCTCGAGCATTAAGTAGATATTAAGTAGCAAGTGTTAAGCTTAAAGCAACACAAAGGACAAATTTCAGCCACACATTTTCCCCTTCTTCTTTTTTCCCTTTTAAATTTTTTTACCTTGTTTTTTTTCTTTTTTTAATTTTGTAATTTTTTTTAACAAAAACCTATACCAAAAAAATAATAATCTCAGATGATGATATAGTACGGGCGTGACCCTTAGCCGTACGGGTGTAGCCCGTTCAGGGGGATTCGCCCTCATCGAGCGTAGCTATCAAGGGTATTAATAACGGGTAGCTGGTGGGGTGATAGGTCATAAGTGGTGATAGGTTATAAGGGGGTGATTGGTGATGGGGTGATCTACCTGACGGACTCCACCATGGCTCTGCCCTGGACTGACGGGCTCTATCCTTAGTCATACATGCTACGCCCTTTGAAAAAAAACATTTCTTTAGTGGGTTTTTATTATAAAAAAAAATTAAAAATGAAAAAAATAAGGTAAAAAAAATAAAAAGGAAAGAATGGGAAAAAGATAAAAAGAAATATATGGCTGAGATTTGTTCCTTAATTTTCACTTTAATTATAATTTGCAAATGAACATTTACTCCAATTAATATTACCTTCAAGTGAGATAAATTAAATAAACTTTATTGCTCTATATCTAAAAAGTTTCTGATGTCCGGGCTCGTGTATATATAGACCTAAGTAACTAGAACAAAAAATTAAGGGTTGAGTACCAATTTTGTCACTGTGGTTTTTCCAAAAACGTCTTTTCGTCCCTCCCGTTAACTTTGGTCTTTTTTCATCCCCGTGGTCAAACTTTTGTTAAATCAGGGTCGTCTCTGTCGTTAAGTCCCCCCATGTGCAAGTCACGTGAGGGTATTTATGTCTTTTTCTCTATGCTTCTTCTTCCTGTTTGTTTCTTCTTCAACAACACCTAGTATTATGATACTACCTATAACCTATCTAATTAAATTAAATGAATTCCATACAAATCAATTTATTTTATTTTTCTAAAATTAACTCAGCAAAACCTAAAAGCAACACAAACACAAATAAACTTCACTTATAACTAATCAATTGATTAGCACAAGATTTACAAGAAATAAATATATAATAATCAATAAATATAATATATGTATGTATGTATATATCAGATTTAGTGAATACGAAGCTGACCGGCGCCATTCACGAAGGTGATGATAACCAGAGCTCGCCGGAGAAATTATTCCGTTGAAGATACATTGATGAAGTCAGTAATGATGAACCAACGCCACTTCTGTTGAAGCTCCAGTAATGATGAAGTCAGGCTCGCCGGGATCACGCCGGTGAGCCTGTTGTGACCTAGATCTAGTGTATGAACCTTATTGAGCTCAGTTATTGACTCTGGGATACTTCCGGTGAGGCGGTTGTTAGTGAGTGATAACACACGAAGGTTTGGCAACCGGAAACCGATTTTCTCCGGGATGAATCCGGTGACGATTTCTGGATAGAGGATGAGCTGAGTTAACTCAGTGAGCTGGTAAATAGCTGTGTCGGAGATGGTGCCGGTGAGACCGGGTGAGTCGGAAAGTCCGGTGCTGAGGAAGAGGGAAGTGACACGTGACTTGCATACAAGATGAAAAAACAAACAGGACTTTAAGCTTAAAGATTTGTATGGAATTCCATGTGGTCGTCCCTGTCGTTTTGGAATTTACTGCCATTAAAACAAATAGGGAAAGTCTGTAGCTTAAAGACATGTAGATAGCACATGACTTCTTAAGTCATCCTGTTAGGAATAAAAATCCGAACTCCGGTTCTATTATGGAAGACATTCGGTCTACTTTCTTTTTTGCCGACTAAAAATAGATCAAATTCATCTTTTATAGATCGGAAAGATTGTTGATCATTCGATTTCTGATTTTTTGATGTGATGTAATTGTTCAATTGTTGCCACCTAGCAGTTATTGGGTTGACTTAATTAAATTTGTCGTTAAAAAAAAAAAAACTTCAAACTTCATCCCACGATAAATGTTTAAAATAATTGTTTACTTTCAAATTTAACAAATTAAACTAATTTTAAAATGTAAACGTCACATCTAATGTTAATGTTGATTTTTCTATAAGTGTGTCAATTTTAAGGTGGACACTGGTGGAGTATTATACGTACATCCACAAATTTATTCGGATTAAGAGTAAAGACTCCAATTTGGAAGATATAAAGGCGTCACAACAAAAAATAAATACAACGTGGTTTCTTATACGCATATTAATTTCACCTTTGTTATTGGTTTTATTATCAGGAGTTAAGGACCACCAAACTTTCAAAAAAAAAATTAAGGACCACCTAAGATCCTAAAAAGGTTACCTAACCTAATGACGATCCCTTCCGTACATACCGACACCAAAAGTCTTAATTTTGTAAGGGTGGACGGTATACACTGGTGAAGGAGCGGTGACCGGCCGGTGACCGGGTGGAACACCACCCCGACCCTTTGGTGACCGGGTGGGTGGTGAGAAAAGTGGTGACCATGCTACCCATGTCCCTCCCCACCTTCTTATCTATTTTTTGATCAAATATACATCATATAACATTTCTATATTTTTAAATTTCATATTTATTTTATAAAAAATAAAAAAAGAGGGTGGGGAGCGGTGATAAAGCATTCCTTGCAAGTGGGTAAAAAATGAGGAAAAATAGGAAAGGTGGGGAGGAGTGGGGAGGCACTCCTTCCGCCCTAAAAGCGGTGGAGCATGTAGTTTAATTCGATGCAAAGCGAAGAATTTTACCAGGGCCTGACATGCCGCGAATCCTCTTGAAAGAGAGGGGTACCTTTGGGAACGCGGACACAGATGGTGCAACGGGAGAGGGAGTACCTAACACTTCCCCAATCTTCACCAAATTGGCATATCACCATTATCTAATATAAACCCTCCAACTCATTTCACCCAATTTTCCTCAAACTTTACCAAAATGATGGTGCCATTTTCACCAATTTTTTCCAATTTCCACATCATCTTTTTTTTTCCCATTTATTTTTAAAACATAAAACTATATAAAAATAAAAACATGCATTTCATTAAAAATTTAAAAGTATATCCTACAATACTTAAAAAAAAAAAAACCATTACTTAAAAAAAAAGTGCAACAAATACTTGAAAAAAAATGAAACTACAATTTAAAAGTTACATTGTCATCCGTATTCAATTTCACGTTTTTCGCCAAGAATGAGTTCCAACATAGCGGATCGGTGATGTGATTGTGCGGATCCATGAAAAACTTCATATTCCGCTGTCGAGCCTTCGCCTTATTCACGTCGAGTTGTTGAGCCCAAAAAGTTGCCGCCAGTTGATCTTTCTCGCGTTTTATGTCCAAATATTTTGTCTTCATTTGGGTGTAGGAGCTAATGTCATCCGACACACTGTGGCCCGAGGAAGAGGATGCGGGTTGCTTTTTTCTCGCCATTTTTAATGGCAATGGAGGGGAGGGGTTCATTCATGTCGGGAATGTTGTTGTCGTTGCTAGCCGATTCATACTCCCCCGACTTCCTTTTTGAAGAACCGCTGGAAATATCTTGAAAACATTCTTGCTCGGCCCATTTTATCGTCCTCCTTCACAACCTCCCATGCCAGAGTATGACCAAAATCTTTCCTTGTTCGGGTCTTGAAATCCTTCATTGCCATTTTCATAATATCCAAATCGTTGCACCCACTACCCTTAGCACGTTTCTACATAATTATAAAGTATATAATTGTAAATAAAAAGTGTATGTAAATAAAAATTGTGTAAATAAAAAGTATATAATTGTAAATTAAAAGTGTATGTAAAGTATAAAAGTAATGTAAATAAGAAAGTAAGAATAAAATTATACCGCTTGGATGTACAAGCCGTTGAAGAGACCCATGGCGGCGGTCATTGATTTCCATTTCGTCGTCAAACCATGAACGGTTCGTGAATAGTTCTCGTGTAATGCTCGAGAACCCGCTTCCAAAAACCATCTGCCCTTTGCTCATTCCAGAATTTTTTTTACATTTGGAGATTTGGATCTATGCTTTTGCCAACGCCTCCGCTTGTTCCGACGGCCAATATTCACGCCTCGCCTTCGTGCCGAATGCCTTTTTCTTCCCGCGCATATCAACTTCTTGAATGTCCTCATCTTCGTCTTCTTCATCCATATCTAATTAAAAGTGTAAAATTAAATTAAAAGTAAGTATGTAAATAAAAAGTGTATGTAAATTAAAAATTAAGCAAGTATGTAAAATTAAAAATAAAGTAAGTATGTATACCGATTGGTTGTTGTTGAGTTTCGGCTACAAACTCGAGCTCATCGTCACCCTCATCGGTCCCGAACGGGTTCATGTCTGTCCCGAATGGGTTCATATTATACCCGTAAAATTGATGTGGAAATGGTGGAGGACCAATATTATACCCGTAATATTGATGTGGAGATGGTGGTTGTGGAACGTAAGGGTTGATGGTTGAGAATAGAATGAATTTTGAAAGGGAGTTTGATTTGGATACACTGGGCGAACGGGTTGAGACATATGTTTGGAGGTGGTGTTTTTTTACCCTCTTTTTGGATCCATTATTGTTTTTATAAAAGTGTAGAAAAGAGAGGATTTATTGATATGGGATGAGTTTGTTTTGAAAATAATGGGGGTATTTATAGGTGAAAATTGTTGGAAAATGGGTAAAATTTTTTTTTTTTTTTTACAAAAACTGAAAGTAGCCGTTGTACATCCAAAAACTAGCCGTTTGATACCCTTTGCACGCTCCACTTGTTCGGTGTAATACCCCGAATTCACTTCACCGATTACCTTCACCGGGCATCGGCGGCGGTGTTGCTGGTCAGTGCCGCTCGGTGCCGTGCCTTAAACCGAGGTACTCCCTCCCCCCTAAGTATTAATATGTCATGGTACCGCGTCGGTATATTTTCAAAAGTCCAAGCTTGGTCACAATACATTAAGAGCACCAGGTATCAGGTTGGACGCCGACCCTAACGTCGACATGGCTAGTCGGCACCAAACCACCCACCATACCTCCTCCCATTCGGCGCCGCACCAGGTTCATGGTTCGGAGAAGGTTTGTCGATCTTCGGTTTTGATTTTGTTTTTGTTTTGGACCATTCAAAGTAATAAAAGAACCCCCAAAAAACAACATTTTTTGGGACCGTTTGATGAATTAAAAAAATATATACAAAAAAATATAGCCGTTCAACGGCATTTTGTTTACCTTTTATATAGTTGTTCACCACGGCATCTTTTTACCTTTTATATATTTTTTTTGCACTTTTTTCCTATAAATATACAGTTTAACCATTTTAAAACACATCTTCTATTAATCTTCTATTAATTTATATACATTCAAATACACTTTTTTCTATATTAATCATCATCCAAAAATGTCATCGTCCTCTAGTTTATTCGAAAGTCACTCAAATATCTTTGTAATCTCTCAAGAAGCTATTAATTTAGTCCTTCAATCGATCGATGAGATGCCACCAAGACGAAGAAGAAAACATATTATTAGAGATCTAAGCGGAGCGAAAATCGATTCATGCGTGACTACTCAAATCGACGGTCCAGAATGCTATTTTCTCGAATACTTCAAATGAAAATTTCGTATGATTAGACAATTATTTTCACCATTATCAAAGGTATTTCTAATCACCATAATAATTGGTTAATGCATAGGGCTGAATGCACAAATGAATTGTATTTTACTCCAATTCAACAGTGTACGTCTGTCATACGTCAATTGGCATACGCCACCACCCCCAATGCATTTGATGAATACTTCTATTTTGTTGACTTTGAGTTAGTCAATGTTGGTCTTCCGTTAAGTATCTTTATATTTAATGTAGATAACTATTGTGATAATAATTTTGTGTTTATATGAGTTATTATGTGGCAGTTAAGTAGATTAATCTGTGTGTCAATTAAGTAGAAAACCCACGTTTGTGTACCCGGTAGAGTTCCATGTCATTAAATGAGACCATGTGGTCGTTAAATGGAGTTATTGTGCTAGTGGGGTGATTAAGTGAGGGCATGAGTGTCATTTGGAAAGAGAGTAAAATAGATTAATGGGTCATTAGGGTGCCTTAATCACTCATTTTCAGTTTCTTAGCAAAACAATAACCACGCAAGAGCCCTGGCAAACCCCTTTTGTATTCTTGAGCATTTGGTGTTTATTTGAAGGAGATTGGAGTGTGATTTTTGGTGTGGAATCATTCCTTATAGGTATTGATTGTATTCTTATCTTATTATTGATCATATAAGTTATCTCAATTGAATCACTTCTGGTCTTGATAAGTATTAGGGCTTATATTGATTCGATTATCGATTCGAGTGTTTTAATCATTGTTGTTTGTAAACCATCCATGGATCAATTGATGGTGTCAAACCATCAATTGTACCTTGAAATAGTCTATTTTGTATTGCGAAAGTCGTGGTTGGCGTTTGGTTGTATTTGGTTTGGGTTTGGATATGAAACAAAAGATTTAAGTGCGGGTCGGGCTGAAGTTGCGTTGCAACTTCATGATTTGTGGCGCAAATCTGGTATGAGTCAGATTTCTGATCTTGCATTTGAGACCCAAGTTTGTAACTTGCGACGCAAATCAGCTCCTGGTGGTCTATTGGGCTTGTTTTCATGCTCTTTTGAGTTATAATCAAGGGGATTAAGTTTCCATTGTTTTTAGGGAACTTTGAGATGTTAAATTAACTTCTTATGATGATAATTGTATGTTTACAGGTTGCCAGGAACACATTAAGTGCACGGTAACATTGTTTGTGATTATTGTTCACCCCGAAAGGTAAAATAACTTACATTTGACACACGGGGGACACAACAAAACTTAGATTTGATAATTAATCCTCATTTTGTGATGTTAAAACTATATCATGCCTATGTTGGGTATGAGATGTATGTGGGAGGTTAATTGGGGCTTTGTTATGCATGCTTAGTAGATATGAGTTGATTGTTGTATGATCGATCAATGTAGCTTGTTGTTGAGTTGAATTGATTGTTGAGTACTTGTACACATAATACACTAGACATGATTAAGTTGCCATTTATGTGCACATTAAGGTCCCTAATATTGATAAGTGGAATTGAGTAAATACATAATGTTGCAAAGTCTCGAGCATTAAGTAGATATTAAGCAACAAGTGTTAAGCTCGACCCACATATATTTGGTCTATTTAAATCAAGTGTGCTAAGTAGCTCATTCGGGGGCAACGTACACCGTTCCAGATGAGGTCCAATCTTTAAGTAGCAGAGTTATTCCATTGAAGGTGACTGGCCCTAAGTAGCATACGGATTGCTCATGGATTTGGTTGTGCTTATCCATAACGACGCCGATAGAACATCGAAAGGTTTAACCCATCATGTCGGGTGTGAAGTTCCTTGAGAGGTCCTTAGACCGTCTTCACACAAAACCTTTGTCGTTGATTGAGTAATGGCATAACCTTGAGTAGCTAAAGTAGTTTAAGTAGCATGAGCAGTTGTTAAGGATTGCTAGGCACATGGTATGATTGATAATCCTTTTGTGTAGTATTATTGAATGAGTAATTGTGCTTATATGTATGCATGAGATGTTTTGAGAAATGGTTTAATTGGCAATCATTTGTGGTACTAACTTGTTATCTTACATGGATTTTAGAGCTGACACTTGTGTTTTGGGGAAATGTGTTGTGCCTTTAGGTTAGGCATGGATGAAGTCAGTAGATCAAGAGTAAGATGAGTAGCTTATGAGGAGATTGAAAAGATGGCTTTTAGTTACCTGTTGCATGTTCATTTAAGTAGACTTATTTATTGAGTCGTTGGCATTTTCTATGTTGACTTGTGGATTTCTTTTTATTACTGTGATGATCCTTGGTTGTAACACCATTTGAGACATTTATGATTCCGTTTGGAATCAATTGGGATTTTTAAACAACGTTACCGCATTTTATTAACGGAGTTATATTTTAAATTGAATTTTTTTTAAAAATTCACATTTTTATAAAGCATGATGTTACATATATTATGTGCTTGTGGTCTACTTTATTTTGAATATTTTTTTATTAACCTAGGTATCCGACTCGCTTTGCAAACTAACTAATCCCTTGACATTTTTTAATTGTGTTTTTTGTTTTTATGCTCTTTTTTGGTTTCAAATATATTTAAGTATATGGGTTAAAATAACAATAGTGGGCTTGGTTGGGTTGGTTGATTTGTCCGCCTTTCAAAACCTATACAATATCCCTTTGGAAAGCTATTTTCTTTTTTGGTTTTCGTTTTTATGCTCGACCTTCAACCTGGTTTTTGTCTTTGTGCTCCACCTTTGTTTAAACTATTTCTATTTTTTTTTTCCCCTTTTCTTCTTGTTTTTATTTTATATATTTTTTTGTTTTTTATTTAATCACAACAAATTCATTAAATATATTTTTTACATATTAAATATGTATTTATTTTTATAAAATTATTTTGGAGATTTTTTTGTTTTTGTCGCTCCACCTTTGTATAAACTATTTTTATTTTTTTTCTTTTAATTTAAAATTTTTTTTTCTTTTTATTTAAAGACAACAAATTTCTTTATATTTTTTATTTTTAAATGTGCATTTAATTTTATAAAATTAATTTGTATTTTCGTTTATTTTTCTTATTATTTACCAAATGTTCTATCTAAATATAACACAAAGTTATTTTGTAATTTTATTAATCAAATATGATTTGTAAATTAAATTAGTTAAGGGATAAAGAATTAATAAAAATCTATTTTTAACAAATAGTTTATTTATATTTTTTGTCAATTTTTTTTATAAATTAACTCTTTTATATAAAGAAACTTTTGTAAAAAAAACTTATTTTGATAAAAAAAATTATAAAAGATTTTTTTGTCATTCGTTTTCTGCGTCTCTTTTTTAACATGTTCACTGTCACTTCAGTTTATAACTAACATTTTTTTTTGCCTGTTGTCTTCTGTGTTTCTTCTTTTGACAGAATCATTGTCACTTCAGTTTATAACTAACATAACGGAACCATATCAATAACAAACGCTAACGTGATAATTGTGGCCATGCATGCAACACGCAGTTGAACACACTAATTCATATGATTTATTGCCAATTACTCTTCTGTGTCTTTCAATTTGAATCTTATTCACTTACTAATTTTAAGTCATGTCCGATGGACGGGTAATTTCAATATATCGTTATAGATATAATTTAAAAAATCGCAACAATATATATAAAGAAATAAAACTATTTTTATTGAATAACTATCGGTTTCTATATCATGCGACATGATATAAAAGATCCTTATGATCAAATTTAACTAATTTTTTTTTTTTAAATAGATGCATTCAGAATCTTTCACGACATTCTCTTGAAAGAGGGGAGCATTTGCCCACTATGTGATACATGAGCTCCTCGTCCAGCTTATAGTCTTCCGATTTCATATCAGTTACAAGATTGTCATTTCAATGACTTACTACCTTACCTATTATCGTAATTGTGAAATAAGATAATGACTAACAAACATCATATTTTCACATCAAGATAACAGTAAAACATATTGAGCATTGTAATTAAATGTAAAAAATAAATTAGTTAGAAACAAAGCAAAAAACCCATTAAAAAAATTCTTAAATGGTTGGTGACAATAAGTAACCTTATATTATCTTTAAAAGATATGAATAGTGTCATCATATCATATCTGATAAATTTTTTAACACAAATCAATATAAAAGTAATAAAAAACAAAACAAAAGGAATAGAAAAACAGCGTTTTAGCTTTTATATGAAAATTAAAATGCAAAGTAATTAACGTAGTTTTGTAATGTTCTTCTTTTATAAAAAAATCATAATAATAAATGTCATATATTAAAAGAAATTGTAATAATAGTAGTCATATAATAAAAGAAGTTGTAATAATAATAATCTTATAATAAGAAATTCGTATGTATTTTTAAATTAAAACTTTTCAAAGCAATTAATATGTTCATAAAATAAATACAAAATTTATTTGTAAAGTCAAAAATAAAATTTAATAAGTACATCTCATACACCACTATAGAAACCGTTTAAAATAAGAAAGTATTAACAATATAAATTTTTTTTGCTTGTTTTTAATAATGATATGTGATGAGAAAAGTTAAAATTTTAAATTTTGAATCTTAATCATATACTTTGACTTTTTTTTAATGATTTAATTAATTAGTTTTATTTTTTGAAAGGTGAGAATTGCCGTTCTTCGTGTCGCGATTCGACAGCGGAAGGTCTAGCTTACGTTGTCTTAACAGGGCCCGCGTTAGAGAGCTTCCTCGAAGCATAAGCATAAATACCTCGTTTAAACCCCCAGGAGAAAAACCCCACAATCTTTCGTCCCTTGCGGGATTCGAACCTGGGTAACAACCTCCCCCAGCATGCCTAGTAAAAGAGCTGGTGGCCAATCCTTCTAAGGGAATTGGTTATTTAATTAATTAATTACTTGTTTATGTTGATAATTAGATTGATACTTAGTATTAAATGGTTTTAAATGTTTGTCATCATTAATATGTTAGTTTTAGTGAAAAAGTCCCTTGCCTTTGGATTTAAAGGTTGGGAGTTCAAACCCCAACACTTACAATCACCTCCACAATGAAAGAAAATACAAAGATGACACAAAGGATAAATAAATAAAATTCAATATTAAATGGTATCTATGTATATGCGTGGACCAGTTGTAACCTATACAATAATAAAAAAAAAAAAAGCACAACGATGACACTTAGGATTAAGGCAAAGGATAGAGAATAACCATATAAGGACTTTGAGTTAAATATTTGAGTTAATTTCATTAGGTGTCCCTGTGGTTGTCAATATTATCTCTTTGCACCCTGTGCTTTATTTTCATTGCTAGGTGCCCCTATCATTCGTGTTAATTTCAATAGGTGCCCTTTTGACTAACGGACGTTAGTCTATGGCCGTTTAACCTCATCTCGTGAGGGTATTTTCGTATTTTACCATCTGTGAGGGGCACCTAATGAAATTAACTCTTTTATCTCTCTTTCTTTCTAT
>JAOEHQ010025435.1:0-13921 GCA_025447715.1 Asclepias incarnata
GGGAAGGAAGTAGAAATGGAAATGGATGAAGAAGAAGTGCAACTTGTTCAAGAAGGTATGCAGGCTGCAAGTCTTGACGAGAATAGTGATGATTCAAAGAAAGAGTCAATGGCAATATCAGATGAGAATGAACCACCAATGAGGATCGTCAAAAACTGGAAGAGGCCCGAGGATAGGGTCCCGGCAGAGAGAAACCCAACTAAATATGTGGTTTCTCCAATCACTGGTGAACACATTCCGGTCAACGAGATGTCAGAACATATGCGAATTTCCCTTATTGACCCCAAATATAAGGAACAAAAAGAGAGAATGTTTGCAAAGATTAGGGAAACTACACTTGCTCAGGATGATGAAATCTCCAAAAATATTGTTGGGCTTGCACGAACTCGGCCTGATATATTCGGGACAACAGAGGAAGAGGTTTCTAATGCAGTTAAGGCCGAGATGGAAAAGAAGAATGATGAGCAGCCGAAGCAGGTAATATGGGATGGACATACCGGTAGTATTGGGTGGACTGCCACTCAAGCTATGTCCCAGAATGCCGAGGATCAAATTGATGGGGTGAATGACGGGCGTAATCTTCCAGGTCCTGCAGCTCCTCCACCTAGACCTCGTATTCCATCAGTTCGGCCACTTCCTCCGCCTCCTGGGCTTGCGTTGAATCTTCCTCGGGTGCCACCTAATGCTCAGTACACGACTGTGACTAGTGGTGGTCTTGTGCCGCCACCACCTAGACCGGGAATTAACCCAATGGTTACCCAGCTACGTCCACAACCACCCCAAATGCAAATGAATTATGGTCAGCAACCTTATATGATGAATCGACCACCACCGCAAATGGGTCAGTCTATGTCAATGAATCCACCTAGTATTCCGGTGCCACCACCGCCAGGATCTCAGTTCACGCCTCTTGCACCACGTCCTTTCATGCCCCAACATGGTATGCCTATGGCCCCTCCACCACCTATGTCTTTAGGAATGCCGCCACCACCTCCACCAGAGGAGGCTCCTCCTCCACTTCCCGAAGAGCCTGAACCAAAGAAGCAAAGACTTGATGATTCTTTACTTGTTCCAGAGGATCAGTTCTTGACTCAACATCCGGTACACTTTTTTTTTAACTCACAACTCTATTTCTGTTTTGCTAGAGGTCAATTTGGGTATATACTTCTTTGATATCGTAAAATGGGTAAATTAGCTTAAAAAGAAATTGGCCGGTCGAAAGTTGCTGGGTTTTTTTTAATTAATGCGTAAAACCTCCTAAATCTTTTGGTAATATTAGATTATTGTTGAAGTAATGAATCATGTTGGGTGCACAGTGCACTAATCACTTATTAAAAGAGAAGTCTTTCTGGACAAAAGGTCTTTTGGGTCAAACCAAATTGATGTGTACCAAGGCTTAGCCCTTCTGACCTGTTACCCAGTCCACCCTGCTTACCCATTTTATCTTTAAATGGGTCAATTTGGGTTGTGGTTTTATCTTAAACAGGTTGAGGGGTGCCCAAAGTTCTTTTAATTCATAACCCTTTCAATCCATTTTACATTTTTCCCAACAGATATAACGTGCCTTTCATAATCATATTCTACAGTAGGTATCTATAAAAAAAAAAATTTAAATATTGGATGAAAGGTGTTGGTTTAACCTGACCTGTTGCAAAACATTATCCGTTTCGACCAGATATCCAACCCATTTTGCCATCTCTAAATAGTATGACATTTGCGTATTCTATAGTAGATTCTTATTTAAAGTATTGAGTTTATTGATTGAAGTTTTCTTGTGTGGCTTTTGCAGGGACCTGTTCGGATTACTGTGTCGGTGCCAAATGTGGACGAAGGAAATCTGAAAGGACAGTTACTGGAAATTACTGTTCAATCCTTGTCTGAGAGTGTTGGCAGTTTGAAAGAGAAGATTGCTGGAGAGATTCAGCTTCCTGCAAACAAACAGAAACTAAGTGGAAAGGCTGGTTTCTTGAAGGACAATCTATCTCTTGCATACTATAACGTTGGTGGAGGTGAAATGCTTTCTCTGTCGTTAAGAGAACGTGGTGGTAGGAAGAGATAAGCAGTGACTAGAAACTCTCATTATCTTTTTTGTTGGCTCGGGTAAGTTGGCTGTGGCCATTATCGATGCTCAGTCTTTGTTATGTTTTATGTCATTTCTTGATTTTTTGTTGATGGACCTTGTTTTCTCTAAAGAACACCATGTTTTTGATTAAATGCCTCGATGAGACCATTTTAACTCAAACCTGTTATGACCCATTTCCCAACCCATCTTTTTTTGTCCATCTCCCTAAGTAATGTATAGTGTGTAGTGTGTACAAAGTCTAATAAAAGGATAGAATTCTTAAATGATATTTAATCTATCTTCACAAACTGATAAAAATCACCATGCCTTATTTCTGCAGGTCATAAGAGGGAATAGCGTGGTCACCGTTGAAGCACTCGAGCCAGTCACTAGAGGTCAATGATTCTAGACCCGTGCCAGTTTGATCCTGTGTATTGTCTAGTAGAAATCCTATTTCTCAGTAGTAGTAACTTACAATCAATTTAAAAGCTGAATTGCAGCCAGTTTTCTATCTTCAATTGCATCTTTGGTGCAAACAAGTTGCTTATCGACTGCATTCTGACTTCAACCTTATCATCCGAGTTCTTGATAAATTTATTCTGTTTTTATATTCCATAATCTTCCATAAAATGCTTAAAACAGTAGCAAAATGGGCACATTATGTCAGTTGGGTAATTTGTCAAACGGCTAATTTTTGTAGTGCATGATGGTCTTGGTTGACACCTAGAGTAGTACAAAGTTTGTAGCTATTCACATATATACATAGTGCATCAAATATAATTACATCTGAAAAGAACAAACTGTATTACGGTCGAATTCTTTGCATTAAAATTGCACCGTGGGTTACTTTTTGACTTGTTTGACCCATTTCGTATCAAGCTTTATAAATTTTGTTTACCCATTTTGCTAGTTAGAAATTAGACAGGATTGAAATCACGAATAAGTGAGAACTAATTTTTTGCTTCGAACTCGCCTATATTGTGTTGCTGCTAACAGTTGGTGTACATGATGCAAATGTTGTAGCTCGTAATAGTCATTATTTTCTTATGTATTTGAGGACAAGTTTCATTTCTATCTTAGACTCCTATAGTCCTATACTTGGTAATGCAACTGCAAATGGGGACGAATGGCGAAAGTAAAGAGTCACCGAAAAATCCAAGCTTGTACATAAATCGAAGGGGTTATAGCATCAAAGTGTAATAATTATATACGAATGTCTATAGCATGCGTCTAACTATAATTGTGTTCATTGTTTGTATATAACTTTCATAATTTGAACATTGTATGTACCTGACCAATCAAAAAAATATATAAATAATCAATCTGTATATCGTACGGGTAGTAAGACTAGTATAATAATATAAAGATAATGATTACAATAACATAATAATATTTTAATATTTTAAAAGAGAGAAAATTTTTTATATTACCGAGTATTATTACATGATTTATTATCATTAATATTAACAAATATTATTATTATTTTTTAACTAGAAACGTTAGTGGTTAGTAGCTAGTTTTAAAAAAATATTAATTAAGTGTCTGAATTTCAAACCGAAAACAACATTTCCTATTTCTATATAAATAATAATACTAGGAAGGTAATATTCATATCATTCTTTTTATACATTTATTGCACAATGTATATAGTTGTACAACAAATGTATACAAACAAACAATTTACAAACAAATTGTTACAAATACATGTGGCATGTGATACGAACCAATCAATAAAAAAAAAAAAAAAAAAAACAAAAAAAAAAAATTGATTTGATTGATGAGAAATTTATTTATAAATATTTGTTTGTAATTTATTTGGTCTCCGCCGTGTCTGACCCTTCAATCTTTCTATATATCTGTCTAAGTTGGTTTCAAAAGGGAATCTGAAAATAGTGCGTTAAAGTTAGGCTATATATCTGTATCTATATATATATATATCATCTCCTCCCCCCTCAAACCAAACCCTAACTTCCCACATTTTCCGATCATGTCTTCCAAGCAAGGTATAAACCCCTCATCTTTCTCCATATATTACGGTTTTTTTTTCTTTCCTTTTTTTTTGTTTCTTAAAATAAATACCTTTTTTTTTTTCTTTTTGCAGGAGGAAAAGCAAAGCCATTGAAAGCACCAAAAGCTGAGAAGAAAGAATATGATGAGGTATATTCTTTAATTTATATATATATATATATATATATATATATATATTGTGTTTATGTGTTTTTAGATCTTAAGTTTTTTGCTGATATTCTTCATGTAAACTTAGTTCGAAAACAGTCGTCTGGTTAGGTCGCGTACATCTGAGTCAAAAATTCATTCGTTTAGCCGTAATGTTAATGTGAAATTAATAATGTAATTTTGTTTATTGTTTTGAGATTTAGACTATAGTCTATTTGATAATTTATTTTTGGTTATATGGAGCTAGTGTACTTATGTTAAAGTGGTACTCGGATTTAATAAGTTTTCAAGGAGGATATTACTGTATCACGTACATACATACTTATACAAGTAAGTGATTTTAGAGGAAAATAGGCATTATATAAAATTACTTTTTTTTTTGTCTCTCGCACAAGTCGCATTCTATCGTATCTTGTATGTGTTATTTTTGGGATTTCCAAAGATTGTTTTTTGATCCAGTTTTTTGAGTTATTATAGGCTGTTTAAGCACGTGTTTGTATGTCTTAAAACAAATATTTAAGTCGGTTAAATCTTTAAAATTGAAAATGATGGGTGACTTCTATATCACATTTGGGTTCTTTTCCGGTTCCAAAGATTTGATTGACTTGCTATTGTTTAGGGTTGCAAAGCCAGTGGTTAAATGAGATGTGCTAACTTGAAATATTGGATTGGAAAACAATCCTTGAGAACTATAGGAGTAACACACGGTAGATAAGAGGGAAGATGGTTTTTTAGGAGAATAAATATTTGTATATATGATGCATAAACCTCTGATATCATTGACTCATGTAATATTCATGAGTAATAATATCTTGTTATCAAACTTACTAAAGATGAATTACCATAAGCCATGTGGCGACATAAGAATAAAAGATATACCGAGATTAAAGTGAGTTTTGTTATTGGGTTTCTAAGTAACCAACATATGCATCAGTACCCTTATTTTGAAAGGATCTTTGTCTCAAAGGATTGATAGTGGGATACCATTCTGTTATAAGTTCAACAGGAAAATCAGATAGTCCACCTACTTATTATGTTTTCAAGCTATCTTCTTTCTATCCCTTTTTTTGGTCGTCTTTAGAGTCAGTTCAGTAATTGTTTTTTTGAGGGGGCTAACCATAATGTTGAGTATGGATACATGAAGCGTGTGTATACACTGCTGTACAAATCTTTGTAATAATTGTGTATGGGGCTACGGGCTGTAGTATTTACCTGACATCAAGTGATTTTGTCTTGATTCCATTGACATTTACTTGCAACGTTGAAGCCTCAAATGCACTCGCTCACCCATCGTATACTCTCCTCTAGCCATTTGCTTCATTCTATTATGGGCATAATGCAGAATGTTTTATTTCGTAAGAAAGTCATCCCTCTCAGTGTCTATACAGTCTTGCTACACCCTTTGAAGTGTCATCAGTTCTTTCCAGAATCAGCTTACAAATTCTTATCTTTGTATGATACAATACGCTTTAGAAATCCGTGTAGCTTTAAATTTTTTTTCTAAGTAACGTTAAGGTATTCTGGTTGCTTTGAAGATGTGACTTAGTTCTATAAAACGAGCACTTTTACTAAGCATGTCTATAACTACTTAAATAACCTCCTTGCTATAATATCTGCCTAAACATTACAATCCTTTATCATCTTTGGCCAATAAAGCAATCTAGCAGCCTCATAAATTGTAGCTTTTAAGCTTTAGGGATATCACAGTGGGGAATCATGCAACCAGTGTAGTAAAAGTTGCCTTAATTGTTTTGCACCATAATTCCTATCTTTTTATTCTTTCTATACTTTTGATTACTTCACTGATATATTTAACAAGTAGACGGGTCTTAATTTTAACTCTGACATTAATAGATTGTCATATTGGATTGGACTTTTAGGATTCTTTTTATGATCACAATGAATGTGAATTGATGTTAAAGAGTGTGACGCATAATAATTGAGTTTTAAGAGGGCATCAATTACCTTGTTCTCGACCCCTCTTTTGAAGATAATTTCATAGTCATACCCCATAAGTTTGGATAACCATTAATGGTGTTACAACTCTGTTCTCTTAAAGAAGTTTCCAACTTTGATGGTAATGGTGTGTAATGTTATGTCTTATAATTTGCCATTCTAACTGCTTAGTAATCAATTGTTTAAACACATCTTATTGTATAGGAGGATATCTGTGGGGTTTTAGGTTTATTCTGTTTGTACATTATTTCAATCTCACATTTTTGTATAAGTGGGTATCTGTAGGGCCTTAGGTTTATACTGTTTGTGCATTATTCCAACAATGAAATGTAATGAAAACGTGTGAATGAAGGTAATTGGGTTCTTTCTTTGAAGAGACTAACCACCTTCATTAACAAGGGGCTTCACCTACGCTATGACTGCTGAGAATTAGGACGTTAGGTTTAGTCATTTTTGCTCTATATAATCACTTATATCATGTAAAGTTCTCCTTTTTGAGTTGCTGTTTGGTCAGCCTTTTCGTGACCCACAATGATTAGCTTCTTATGTTCAAGTGTGCAAGACCCCTTAAAATTTCACCTTCTATTAATGTGCTTGGAATTCAATAGTGTTATGCTTATAGTTAAATTTATCACACCCTGGAGTTGTAAACCATTGCACACCGAGAAATAAGCCTCAACTAACTAAAGGCATGAGGTAAACAACTAAACATCAACTGTAATAGTGAGTCATGTCATTTTCCATTGAAATTCCTGAGTATTAGTGTTACTATATTTCATTTCATCCATCAACAACTTCAACATTCGTATGTGGTTTTAAAACAGAATTGCAACTTAAATTCTTAGCTAGCCTTATTGTGGGGACATGCCCGGTAACATGGGAATGGGTTCGGTATATGCTTGCTTTGTTGCTTCAGTTCTGATTGATAGATTCTTACAAGTGGTTATGTATTTTGGCCTTTTCAGGTAGACAAGGCCAATATTCAAAAGAAGAAAGATGAGGAGAAGGTGAGTATTCTTATTTATTTTATTTTTTAATGGGAAGGGCATAAGGTACGATAGCTGTGGATGTGCACTTGTTTGGGATAGTAAAAGTGCACTCTCTTTTGTCTATGTTACTGTTACAAACTTCTAGTCTTACACCCCTATTGGTTATAGGCACTTGGTTCTTATGTTTACAAGAGTCCAAACACGTCGAATTTAGTTTTATATTTTGGTTGTAAATTTACGTACATTATTAATGGTTGAAAAGTTGAACATGTTGGTCATTTTGATGTGAAAATGAATTTTGTAAGTTATATGAATGTGGTTTGATTGTGTTGCGAAAACAGGGCACAAGAGTTTTGTGCCAAGTGCTTTGTTGGTCATTTTTAGGGTTGGTTAACTTATGGTTGTATCATGTATGTATGATTTACGTTAATACACATACATACAAGTACAACGAATCGATTTTTAAAAAAAAATAATTAAAAAAATTCTGGGTGTAACAAGTTTTAATGTGTCGTATTTTAGCTGTGGGCAAGTAAATGTGGCTAATATTAGAATGTGCACTGTCGGCAGGCACTCAAGGAGCTTAGAGCAAAAGCTCAAAAGGGAGCTCTTGGGGGTACTGGTCTGAAGAAAAGTGGAAAGAAATGAGGCTTGCTTGCAGAACTGAAGCTGCTGCACTTACTATGTTGTGATTATTGAATGTTGCCCTTGATATATTTGGTTGCATGTTTGCTAAATTCAGTAACTAGATGTTTACAGTTTGTTACATTGTATCGCCTGTAATAATTATTCTCAGATATTTGGTCTTAATGATGCTTTTGTGCCGATTTAGTTCCTGTATGTGTTGTGCGTCTTTGGTTCCATGGATATGGAGAATAGGAGATTGTGTTGGTGTGTTGGATGTGCGTCTTAAGTGTTATTTGACTTAGATAATTGCGGTAATGATATCAGCATTAGTTGTGGGTAACTAATTTCTTTCAATTCGATCGGTTGGAAACGTATGAGAAATTGCTTTAGGTAAATGATTTTAGAGATGAATTCGAAACTTTTTTGCCAAACAATAGCCTATTTGATTTCAAAGCCGGTTTAAGAGTACCTAAGAGAACAATTACATTAGTTATATGATTATATGATAGGTTGCACAGCACAATCGAAGAACAATAACTTACCAATGACGCACGTAGTTAGAATCAAATGCTAAGCCATGCAAGTGTTATAACACTTGCTATTCAATAGCTGTATAATCAACATCAACAGATCCTAGTCGAAATGCTAAACCACGTACTTGACATTCAGTAACTGTCCGTGATCAACAATGATCGATTCTTGAGGCTTGAACCTCATGCCTTGGCCGAATTAGCATCCGTCTTTGATCATTACTGTTTCCTTTGGCTGGTTTTCATCAAAGTTCATAACCCATTTCCTATTTGCTTGGACAGGCTTTAATTTAGGAAACAACCATCCTGTTTTATTTTTATATTACCGAAAGTAAAGCAAGCAAATTCCCCCCAAAATTCATTTTCTTCTTCCATGTTTCATAGTATGTCCTTATTGTTTTCAACAAAAAAAAATAATGTCTTCATTCTTGGTATTGTAATGTATGTTCTTCCTAACACATGATAACAACAAAATATAATTTGAGGGACTTATGAACACAAACTTTCACCATCTACATTTAAACAACCCGAGAGGACAGGGGTGAAACGGTTTCTGTATTACATTGTCATCCCCTTTTTGTTATATGATGTAATACAAAAATTTTTGAGTATATATTTGATACATATAGATATTTAACGGATGGATTTCTGGCCGGAGTTTCTTGCAAGAAGTTGGGGTAGAGAATTTGTCGCGGGAGGATTTGGAGGAATAGCCGGAATTGTCGCAGGTTACCCACTTGATACCGTTAGAATCAAGCAACAAAGTGGCAGAGGTGGTTCTGCATACCACATTTTCAAGAATATCGCAGCTAAAGAAGGACCACTTGCTCTGTATAGAGGCATGGGTACCCCTCTTGCCTCTGTTACCTTTCAGGTTATATTCTCCTCTTTTTCATCTAAGTCGAATTCTTTATTTATCGACATAAAAAAAACCATGTGACATTTTGTCGTTATGATGATACCTACCAGGTGTTGGCCTGTGGGGTTTGAACTCGGGACCTCTATGTCAAAATGCCAATTGATATTTGTTGAGATCTTTGAAAGTCGAAGAAACCATTAATACTGACTATGACCTTGTCGAATGACAATCTTTGGTTGCAGAACGCGTTAGTTTTTCAATGCAACGCCTCATTATCACGAGCATTTGACCCGTACATTCCTGCCACAGTACCTCCTTCGTACGAAAGTGTTGCTCTAGGTGGCACTTTGACCGGTGCTATACAAAGTCTCGTGCTCACACCAATCGAACTTGTAAAGATCCGACTACAATTGCAAAACCAAACCACACAAGAACAAACCAAACAAGGCCCATCAAGTGTCACGAAACAAATAATAAAAGCCGAAGGTTTGAAAGGCATGTTTCGAGGGTTAACCATAACTGCAATAAGAGACGCACCATCATACGGTTTCTATTTTTGGACATACGAATATGCTCGAGAGAAGCTTCACCCTGGCTGCCGTAAAGACGGCCAAGAAAGCTTCACAACAATGCTCGTAGCCGGAGGACTCGCTGGAGTCGCGAGTTGGGTTTGTTGTTATCCAGTGGATGTGGTTAAAACAAGACTTCAAGCTCAAACACCGAATTCAATGGTGAAGTATAATGGAATCTTGGATTGTTTCCGAAAGAGCATTACAAACGACGGTGCTAGCATGCTATTTCGGGGTCTAGGGAGTACAGTTTTTCGAGCTTTTGTTGTGAATGGTGCCGTTTTTATGGCTTACGAATCAGCTTTACGATGTTTTTCCAATAACAATTGCTAACCCAGAAAACCTGACTCTAAGTTTGAAATAATGTATATATTATGTGTAAAAAAAATGATAAATATGACTAATTTGATAGGCCTACAAATATGTTTAAAAATCAAGTGCTAATAACTGACATATCAAGTGTTAAAGTTAAGAGAGCAAATGAATAAAATTCATATGTTAACACCAGATTTTTCGTCGTTATGTTTTAGGCTTACTAAATTACTCATGTGTATATATAGGTAATAGTATTTTAAGCAATGTAAAGTTGAAGTAAAAGTTGTTACTTGTTACTTATAGAAATGTAATAGATGCAAGTTTTGTTAGATGGGAAGAATTTGAGCAATTTGGTTGGAATAATGTATTTGGCCAATTTGCGAAAATCAATGCGTTTGTATTTAGCTATGAAAAGTTAAAATTTGACGAAGTTGTCGATATGTCCGAGTGGTTAAGGAGACAGACTCGAAATCTGTTGGGCTTTGCCTGCGCAGGTTCGAATCCTGCTGTCGACGATTTATTTTTCTTTTTATTTTATGTAAAAAGTTGTATTGAGTTTGATTGATTAGTCACTATCTTTTGGCAAATATTTTAATCCTTTTTTCAATAACTTTTTGATTAGTCACTAGCCTTTGGCCAATATTTTATTTCTTTTTTCAATATCTTTGCTATAATAAAGTGAAAAGGATGATAGTATACGATAATCTCTATTTCTTTATAATGCATAAAAGGGATTGATTTAAAACACTAATTGTAGGCTTGTAGCAAAGATTTTCTAAGAGCATTTTAATTAAAACAAGGATAATTGTTGTGTCTTACAATTCATTCAAATTCAATTCAAATGTAGATAACACATATTTCTACTTACACGTATAGCAACATGTAGATACCTAACTACATTCGCTACTTCTGACTTAACATATATTCTATACCTGCCCACATTTACAATAATTGAAAAAAAATCTCTTCTATATATTGGAAATGTTATTCCTGAAAGTACAACTATTACATTTCAATACTACAGCAAGTTTTAGAATGTTCCACCAAAAGATTACAAATTTACCATGACATCTCAACATCACATCACAAACAACCACAACTATATAAATTCATTCATGTTCAAACATTTCTACCTATGCCATAAGATACATATATCAAAAATCATATTTATATAATAGTGAATTCATCACCAAACCTGATCAACACTATTGTCAACTATGTTTCCGATTCCAAAGTCAACCACCCTTTTGGTACTCGCTGTCGTCGCCACCACCAGCAATCTCTGCCCCCACCACCATATTGCCGCCTCCACCACTACCGCCGCATTGTGCGGGTACTATTCTAGTACTTCTTAAATTTGATAGAAGGATATTTTTGGTCTTAAAATTCAAATTTTCAAGATCAAGGAATAAACCCTTATACCCTTACTTTACATGAAATTATTTTTAAAATTTTAAGATCAGCAGAATTATTATAAATGTAATGCCTTTACTAATAAATATAAATACATTTACCTAATCATTTTCATTTAAATATTCCAATAATAATTTTCATATAACCATGTGTTAAACAAATTAAAGTCAGCGATCGACGAAGCCGCCGACATCACTCTTTAGCCCATATACTAATTGAAGTTTATGAATTTTTGTTTTTAAATTTAATTTAGACTAACCCTTATAAGAAAATTAAGAACTCATCCACAATTACGATTGCGTGGTACATTTTTAATTATGCGTAATCAAAGTGAGCCTCATTGGGTTTCATTGGTCGTGCCTTTAGCCCTTTAGTACCATTGTAAATTTGTAACCAACGTACTTATGGGCCACAGTTTAACCATCTATAAAATTGGGCTATTAAAATTTGAGGATCTAAGCCCGACCCATCAAAGTCGTCATGTACTCGTGGTCTCGCACTCTCGTAGTCTCGTGTACTTTGCAAAATATCGTTACATTTAGAGATGTACAAAACCGGGTTGCGACCCGAAACCCGACCCGGGTTTGAACCCGGTTTTGGGTCAAACTTTGACTGGGTTTTTTCTGGGTTTTTTGACCAAAAACCGAACCCGACCCGGTTTCAACCCGCCGGGTTTTCCAAAACCCGAACCGGTTTTGGTCAAACCCGGGTTTGACCGGGTTCGGTTTCGGGTATTTTTTTGGGGTTCGGTTTCGGGTTCGGGTTTTTTGTACATCTCTAGTTACAACTTACAACAATTGCATCATAGTTTACATTGAGCAAACAATTAACGAAATCAAAAATCCTATCAGCAAAGTATTTGGAGTGGGCTTGTGCTCAGTGGAGGATTTAGGCAAGTATAGTAGGACGATGAGACGATCCCATATCTTTAAAAGTTTATAGCTATGTGTTAAACTGTTAATCTACTCTAAATATTTATAATAAAAATCTGTAATTTTTTATTAAGAGATTCATAGATATAAAAAACAAAAATAAATGTAATATCTTTTTATTATATAATAAAACTCAAATATGATGACATCAGCAAACTTAAAGAAAGAGTGGTGTTGGCCGTTGGCACCATTACTTCCCTTCTAAAAAATAATTTCATTTTTAATTTTATTCTTTATGATGTCATATATCCTAGGAGTATTCATGAACCGGTTTGGTCCAGTTTTGACTAAATCTCAAATCAAAATGGCATTTTCGATTTTAACATATATCAAACCAAACCAGACCAAGTATGTTGTCTGACCGGACCAGACCAAACCATGTAAGCTGTTCTAGTTTGGCCGGTTTGACGGTTTCAAGTTCTTTTTTTCTTTCTTTTATTTCCATATAATTTTTGTGTATATTTATCAAGATTTGTGTCAAAAAGAGTTATAACAAACACTCAAAATTAGACTATATATATATTAAACGAAGTACTAGCAGGTCAAAATATTTGTTTAATATACACATAAAATTACATTTTCAATATTGAATTTTTTATTTCTTATTTTAAAATAATGTAACAATAAGTTATCTTCTTCATTATCAAAACCCATGCCCCCATTTCTCTGTCTTTTTTAACCAATAACCTTTTTTGAAAACTCTTTATATTATTTTACTTTTTTGCTTTATTTTTTAGATTTTTTTTTTGTAACATTCTTTTTATATTCTTTAATTTGTAACCTATTGTTTTCTAACATTTTCATTTTTGTAACATTTATTTTATTTTATTTTTCTTAGTTTTTTGTTTTGGTATGATTTTTGGGTTTTGTTTGGTAACATTTTCTTTCTTTGTGAATAAACATAATTATGATGATGTGTTTGTGATATTGCGTGCTAAAAAACAGCTGGTAGTTTTTGTTTTGGTTTGTTTTTTAGGTTTTGTTTGGTAACATTTTCTTTCTTTGTGATCTTAGGAAATATAATAAACATAACTATAATGATGTGGTTATGATACTGCGCTAAAAAAACCCGCCAGAGATCAATTAACAAATTCAAATACGATAATTGAAGCCCCGCAGCGCATGACTTACTAAACCCTCTAGTTACTATAAAATATCACCAAATGTTACCGATAGAAGTTATTTACTAACTTTGTATTGCACGAACTCTATGATAGATTTTAATATTTTATTATTAAAAAAAAATACTTTGTATCAAAGATACAAAGACAATATTTTTTCCTTTTTATAATTTAATTTTCCATTTAAATTTTGATATCATCTTTTTAAAGTATGTTTCTAACATGCACCCCACGTTCCCTCCATCCCTTCTTCCAACAACCATTTTTCTCCTATCTTTCCAAAAACACACAAAAACAAAAAAACATCATCAATCTCTGTCTGTTACACCATTTATGTTATTTTTTCTAACTTGTTACATTCATTTCTTTCGTG
>JAOEHQ010025446.1:0-13920 GCA_025447715.1 Asclepias incarnata
AGTTTTACACGAGACCAAGCCGTTGACCGAGTTTTGACCCGATTCCGGCCAACTCGACTCCTTGACTCCCCGATTCCAAGTCCGAGTTCTCGGCCGAGTCGACCGAGTTTTGCAACACTGCTTACAACATATATTGTAATATTAGATTGGTATCCGTGCAATGAGACAGCCCAAAATATATCGTGGAAGATGATGATTTCAGTTATTAATAATGATTCTCATTGCTAATTAGTTATCTATATAATTTGTTTTCCCATCATTTTTTAATTTGAAAAATTTTTTATATACGTATCATAAATTCATAATGCTTCTTTTATGCTTTCAAAGAAACAGAAAACAAAGTTGTTTTTTTTTTCGAAAAAGTTGAGTCTTTTATTTAGTTTTTTTATTTAGTATACGTGGTTTATTTTTTGGTTTTATATTAAAATAAGGAATTTAATTAATAAACTAATTAATGCAATGGGGACGTAACGGTTAACGGATTATCCCATCAAAATAACCAGCGCAAAGAAATGAAGCTTCAAGAGCATGGCTCACTCACTCCACATGAAAAATAATTAAATAAAAAATAAATAAATTTACATATTACAAAACAAATATATTTATATATATAATAATAAATAGAAATAAATAAACACACAATATTTGATTTGATTATTTATTAATTATATTGATCTTTGATTATTTATTAATTATATAAATAAATCTGTTGCTGTGGCTCGGCTCGCCGATGGGAATTCACGGCGTGGGAATACGTCGTGCGATGGAGCTGGCATTTTGTATAACTGGAATTTGGTCGGCTTATATTTATCAAGGCCTTCTTCAAGAAACCGTGTATGGCACCTTTTTTTTTTTTCATTTAATCTAAATTTATTATATTATTATTATTATTATCATCATCATCATTATGTATACATACATATATATATTTGATTGATATATGATAATGTGGGACAAAAATGTGCTATAAAACTTTCAATGTTTTTGTTAATATGTTACATGTATCTTACCTTATGTGGCGGGTGACGTGACGCCTTACATGTATATGGTTGTCGCATCATGAAAAACCGGTTACTTGGTGAACAGGTAACCGGATATTATATATATATAACAAAATTTCAGAAGTTGAATATATATTGATGCATTTAATTGGCCCGTTATTAAACTAGTACTAGACTTTAAGGAAGTATGTTACTATTATTATATTATGTGACATTTAGCAAGTATTATATGATCCTATTTACAGGGACGGAGACAGCTTGGTGGCAGTCTAGGTAGACAAAGTTTAGGATGTGCAAATGTAGTTTTTTAATAAAAATAATGAAAACTTCGGTAATTTGACAGACCGTAAGTAGGCTGACGCGATAAAAACCATTAGTTTTGCCTCCTTTTGGTACTTTTTCTGGCTTTGTGTGGCCTCTGCCTCAGTCTATTTTACTCAAAACTTATAGTGTAAGTTTAATGGTCATGATTAAGTGCTTTATGGGAAGTGATATCTTAAGTTAATCTGAAAGCTGATACTAAGAGATGCTGGTGGTTTACATAGGCAACTGCTCCCACAAAGTTTTCAACCTGAGATGTATATTTTTAGTAAAATACGAAATTTTGAGATTTTCTATTTATATGGTAACCATAAAAAGGGTGACGGTGTGACGCTATAAGAACCATTAGTTTTGCCCTCTTTTGGAGTTTTTTCTGGCAACTTATTACAGGTTTTTGTCAACTTCTTTCTTAATATCAGTTTTATTTATTAATGTCCAGGTCTACTAAGAGATTTGGCCGAAACAAGGAGAGATTTGAACATTTGGCATTCTTAAACTTGGCGCAAAGTGTTGTTTGCCTGCAATGGTCATTCATAAGTGGGTATTCTTTGTGTTCATTAGCCTTTTAAAGATGCCCCTTTGGTTACCGAATGTATTGACCGTTTGTGGTTATTGAATAGTGATAAATATCTGGCGCAAGGCAAGGGTTGGTCGTGCTCCATGGCGGAGTTATTGGAGTGCTGGCATTACCAATACCATTGGACCGGCTATGGGGATTGAAGCTCTAAAATATATCAGTTATCCTGCTCAGGTATGTTAAAAGTTTATAGCATCAACAACATATCATTCATTAGACCATTATGTGGAACCGCGCTGGAAGACTGTTGTGAATTAGCTTTGTGATATATGAACTATTTTACTGGTTTCCTTGTATTTCGCAAGAGTCCAGATTATTGTTTTACAGGGGTATATAGTTTTTCCTTATATAAGAATGTAAATTGCTTTCGGTACTCACTTGTTCATTATCACTTGCAGGTCTTGGCAAAATCGTCAAAAATGATTCCTGGTGAGTTCTGGCTTTGATTTGGGATGACCATTTATAGTATTTAATCAATTATTAAACTATAAAACTAATCAAGGTAACAGTTGTATAATTATTAGTTAATTGTTTTAACCGGTCCTCTGAAACATGGGTTTTTGTTTCCTTCTGTTGTTAGAGAACTTTGAAGTTAATACTACATAATTTTACCTGCTCCCCTAACCCGTAAAAGTTGCAGCAAATTAATATTCCTAGTACGTAAGCGATATATGTAACTATTGTATTTGTTTATAGCTTTTAACAAAGCCATGAATTGCGGGTAAAATTTCCAAAGTTTCCGATATTAAAGTTTTTGTTTTATGGTATTTGGAAGTTTGCAACTATAATGGTGTTTTGCATGCTAAAGCCAAAATAAAATAATTACATATTTTGATTACTCATTAAATTTAACACTTTGGTAACAAATGTGGTCAGTTTAATGATTTATCATCATGGTTACATACGTCGATCACTATCTAAAAAAATATGTACACAGTGATGCTGATGGGGACGCTAGTTTATGGTATTAGATACACTTATCAGGAGTATCTTTGCAGCCTCCTTGTTGCTGGCGGGGTGTCAATCTTTGCATTGTCAAAGGTGAATATATCGACTCAAAAGAGCTTTTGTTATAGAATAGTGACATACATACTTTTAGTTTTTTTGTCTAACCTTTCTGATAAGATCTGCATGCGTCATTATGTTTTTGACCCAAATAATCTCTTCATTTCACTCAGACTAACTCCAAGACCATAAACAAGCTGGCTAATCCAAATGCACCACTTGGATATGGACTTTGTTTTCTAAACTTGGTGTTTGATGGTTTCACAAATGCCACTCAAGATTCAATCTCGGCAAGGTATTCTGTCAATAAGCTCCGACATTTCCATTCGGTAGAGGTGACAAAATGGGCGGTCAGGGATTCTTGGGTAACGGGGAGAAACAGGCGGGTCAGACAGGGTACTTTATTGTACGGGTCAAAACGGGCTGGGTTGAACAGAGACTTTTTTTTCCCGAAAAGAGTTCAAAACTTTAATACAATATCCTGTGTTCAAATCACGAAAACTGTGTTTTTACAATAATGATATAAACTTCCAATAAAGTCATGGTTGGTTGTATGCGTAAAACACACTTTCGGACAAATTTTGACACGGTTAATCCATTTGACCCATATACTTTTATCTACTTTTTCTTTTGAAGTTTTACCCATTAAATTTAAAACATAACCCACTCAGCCTCAAAACTAAACTGTTTACAAAATATCCAACAAATACTTCCATTTGTAATTCAGTAAATTTGATAAAATGCGTTTATGTGATGCTATAGGTACCCGAAAACAAATGCGTGGGATATGATGCTAGGAATGAACTTATGGGGTACCATTTACAACTTAGTTTTCATGTTTGGTTGGCCACAAGCCAGTGGGTACCAAGCAGTTCAGTTCTGCAGGGAAAACCCTGAAGCAGCCTGGGATATATTATACTACTGTTTATGTGGCGCAATCGGTCAAAACTTCATATTTTTTACCATTAGTCGATTTGGTTCTTTAACTAACACCACTATCACAACCACCCGCAAATTTGTCAGCATTGTGGTTTCATCATTGCTTAGTGGCAATCCCTTGTCTAGAAAGCAATGGGGGAGTGTTGCAATGGTCTTTAGCGGTTTATCGTATCAGATTTACCTTAAACGGAAGAAATCAAAGAGAATGAAGAGGAAGAAGAAAGCTTTTTAATTTTGACGAAAACTTTCCCTTTTTAGGTAAATCCTTTTTGATAGCTAGAATTTATAGATTCATTAGGTCATTATTTAGCAGAAATCAAAGAAACGATAGAATCCATAAGAAATTACTAACATCCCCTTGAAGGAGTTCCGCAAAGCTCGTGGCAATCATTCTATAAAACTTTCCGAATGCAAGTCTGCCAATATCGTAGATAACTTTTTTCTGCTGAAATTCCATGTTACCGATTGCTTGGTCTGTGAATCCACAAGGTTCGTGCGAAGAACTTCCCTCTCTAAGAGGCGCGTATGTCCCCTTTGAAGGTCATGTTACTAGTGACTGTTGAAATCCTAAGTTTTGAGGGGCTACATTTTGAATGGAGATGTGTTTTGAGTTCTAGTGAAGTGGTTTTTAAGTTTTACAAGTTGATAAAAAGTTGTACTTATTCAACAATATTTCCAATGTTTATCTTGAGTGTTTCTTAAAGAGTTTAACTTGATTTTCTATTGTATAATGGTAATGATGAATGATCTTAGATAACTATGAGTTTGTGTCAAAGTAATTCCAACAAAAGAAAAAAAGAAACCCCATCATACTTGGAAATTTTTTGTTTGAAAATAGCTCAATATATATAATGCTTTCAAATTAGTTATGTATCTTTGTATATATGTGACATCTTCTTTTCTTCATCAGTTTTGTCACATTAGTACTTTTAAACTGACACGTCCTTACCAACAATTACTCTTCACTTTCTTTATCACTTTGTTTACATACATATGTAAACACACACACACATATATATCGAATGGACCCCGCACGCTTTTCACTTCCTCTTCCTTTAACTGAACGATGGCAAATTGAAGAGTCAACTGAAGAAGGCGTGCCGACAATGTCAAAACTGAAGAGCCAACCAATGAGGGAACTGATGAGCTGTTGGCATAGGCCTTATACAACAAGAATAAGAATTAAGGCTATGAGCACCATGTATGGTGGAGGCGACTTAGGACAACGTATCATTAATCATTTAATCTCATTCCATCACTTTATTTTTTGTTAACATGTAAGACGACCAAGACCCTTTGTTCACTCTATTTAATGTACGCGGGAGGAAAGAAAGAATAAAAGAAGCCGAGCGGCATAGGTAGGCCGACGACGCTGAACACCAATCAACCTGAACAACTCGGTATGGTTGTTGAGCGACGCCAGAGATGAAGCCGGACGAAGCCAAGCACCATGCCGGCTACTCTTAAAAGAATAATTTTTTCTATATATCATTAAACTTTATGAGTTCTTTATGTTCCAAATTAAATTGCAACAAATCTTTAATCCTGTATACGATTGTCTTATTGTAACAAATAAACAAAACTTCCAATGCAACAGGTTTTCAACCAATTATAACTTCTGTCTTTTAGTACTCAGTGGATGACCATAAATTGTCGATAGTTTTTATAAACAAATTACCGTATCTTCTGTTTTGGATTATTGAAAGATTTTTTTTCTCCCAATCATTGACCCTTGTCGGCCTCTTCTTCTAGAGCAACAATGTTTAACAAATAGTGTAACTTTTGCATTAAATTACATATAAATCAATAACTTTACAAAAATGTAGAGAATAACATTGTAAATAACAAAAGGGAAGTGACCTCACAATATCATTTAGCCATCCACAACAATAGATGTTTATGCAGTTATCCATTGTGCAATAAAATATGTACAATTATTGTGTAAGGCTAAAAAATTGTTGTGAAGATATCACTACCCATAATAAAAATGTATAGAATAACTTGGACATGGTTAGTCAAGACTTCTGATATCCTAATTTGATCTATTAATAGTTGTAAGCCACCATTATTAGAAAGACACATGAGATATCAGGTTCAAATCTCCCTAAATAAACATTTTTTGGATGATGAAAGAAAGACTTGGAAAACGATCACGGGGAAACCACAACTATGTCGCATATATCCGATTCAACGATTTACCTTCTTCAGTACTTTGAACAGGAAAAGCTTATCCTTATACCCGTTTGGTTTACTTGCCGGGAGGAAACTTTGAAACATAAGGTACAGCCGGTCACAGCACAGGTTGAGTGCACTAGCATTCTGTAGTCCATTTACGTTAAAGGACCCAACAACTAATAATTAATATATGGTTTATTTTGTTTAACAAAAGAAACAAAGAGAAAGTGCATGCCCCATTTGTAACATGCTTTTAAAATTTGTACAGATTTCCCTCTCTTCTCCCTTCCACTTTCACCAAAACCTTTTCTTTTGGATATCCATTTCTAAACCGATAACACAATAGTAACTTGTACATCATGCAACAATAGTAGTACATTTCTCAAATTTAACCAAACTCAATCTTGGAAAAAGTCCCAACCATCTTTTTGCTCTTTCTAACCATTCATCAGTGCTGCTGACCAAGTTAAATACCCTTACAATCCCCACCTTCCCCACAACACAAAACCACCATTTCTAACCAAATTCCACACACAAAGATCAGAAAACACACACACACACACACTGCAAGGTGAAAGCATGGATTTATAATAATCTGCAAGTAAGTTTTTTGATCTCTTTCTGTAGTACATTGTCTTTGCATTCATGATTTTTCTGTCAATTGTTTCGGAACGGTATAATTGGAAAGAAAACAAACAAAAAGAATAAACTTGTGCACACAAGAATCACATTCTCTAAAAACCAATCATTGTATATTATACATTACAATAGACCAAAACCTTATACCATAACCTCTATTCTACACACACTAATACAAACAAACAGATGGGAGTCCAACTAAGGTGGTTGAGCCTCCTTACTCACTTCTATGCTTCTACTAATCCCCCCTTTTTCCATTTGGGGGGTAATATTGTAAATATGTGGCGAGTTGCCGATGTATAATTACACTCTGTAAAAATTAAATAATGTTCTGTGCAGGATTTGGCATATTTTGAGGCCAAATAGGTTATGAGGAGAATTTTGAATACCCGTATTCAAAATCCTCCAAAAATGAACAAACAATAACAATACAAGTCAACAAAACACAATGTTAGATCTACTTGTGGTTCTAGAACGTACCGGAACATTCTAGCGTTGATGCAGATCTTGATCAAACCTTCTTGGGTAAAAAAATCAGGCTGAGATGACTGCAAATCCTATGAAGAAAAAACTCTACAAGCGCTCAAAACTCTGGATGGGGGGTTTTGCTCAAAGGCAATGAAGAAGAGCCCTTTTGCAGGGTGGAGGTTGTGAGGTTCGGGTGCCTGGCTTTTGGGGTGTTGTTTCCATTCCAAGTGTTTTTAGCAGAAAGTTCCTTTCCTGTAAAATATGACCAAAAAAGCAAATCCGGTCAGTAAACATAGAAGTAACCGACTGCAAATGTTAGTTAATCTAGCATTAACAGTTTAACTACATGATGTCTACATTCTTTTTTCTGACTCATAATATAAGATAGGTATACAATAAAATTGGACATCTCAAGTAATTAGAGGTCCTCGCGGCCTCTTAGCTCAGCCTCATAGCTGTTATAATGCTGGCTCGTAGCTAACAATTGTAGGCAATGAGAGTAAAGATTACATTTATAAGAAATGCCCTTATCAATAACACAGATGTATCCATGTTTATAATACAAAAGCCAATTAAACCATTAATTCAGAAGTATGTATACTTTTAACGGCATAAAAGCCAATCATAACGCCTTGTAAGCTACTCAGGGGCATCATAAAAAGTTCCTCTACGAATAGGGTTTATTACAGCAAAAATAACGGATTTTCACCAAATTTTCATTGTATGTAAAAGAACTACTATTTTATCTTTTGATGTAACAATATTTTATTTAGTTACCAATGTATGCAAGTAATCTTTTTTATAGTTGGTAAAATGTTGACTTGGCACCAGTTTTTTTATGTCACGGAGGCATGCCACATCACCATTTTATCAATGCTACTATAATCAACTACATTAATAAAAAACCATGTCATAACTCTCCCATGATCCATCTAAAACTTATCAATCCTGTTGTTTTATTTTCAGGTGTAGATATCTCAAACAAGTTGGTAAGAAGCAAAAGCCATTTTACCAGGCTATGGTTACCTTACCAATTCAGGCTCTCTCTAAAAATGAAATGCCAACAGGTTAATGACAGTATGTCAATATCATCAACAAGGTTCAAAGTGACCATTGGCTACATTAAGTTTTCTTTTGTCAAGCTTATCTATTCAATTCTTCATTAGAAGTTACGAGTTCATTTGTAGATGTTATCTGTGATTACCTTCCTAAAATGGTTTAAACTACAGAATAGCAACATGCATTCAGTTTTGTCTCAAAGTAGGCAATGAAACCCAAAAATACCAATGTAGTCATATAAGTTTCAAATTTTGTGTTGGTGTAGTCATTGTAGTAACCGGCTACCGGTTGAACGGTTAAGTTGATATTTAGCGCAAAAACAAGTTCAATGACTATATTAGTACATTTCATTTGGGTTTTTTTTGCTTAAATTGAGACAAAACTAAAAGTGCCTTGCTACTTTATAGCTTAAAACCTACCTAAAGTAAAGAGTTAAGGCCATCTGCTATGTACTTTTCCAAAATAATCATTTTAGTAAGCGTATTTTTTTGAACAGTCATTAAAAGTTAAAACTTTATGTTTCAAAATGGTCTTTGGGTAAGTGGGTAACCATATTACCAGTAAAGAAACTGCCACATGATGCGCCAGATGGATTCCACATCAGTGAAAAATGCCACATGGCATGCATGCCACCTGAACACTATGTCATCAGTTAAGCAGGTTAATAGGTTATCAGGTTACCCGAAGACCATAATAGCAAGTAATTTGAATCTTTTATGACCATATGTTCTAAAAAATCCATATACCATAGTATGGTATTTGGAAGGAAGTACATGTCATTACTTTAAAGTCAAACGGGAATTATTTTTTTTTTTTGTTATTTGTGATCACCTATCTTCTTTAAAACCCAGGAAAACCACACCTGAGCAGATGAAATGTTTTACAACCCACCCATTGACACAACCCTGGTGATTCATCTGGCTGTACCCAAGAGTACGGTTGAGTTCAAAATCTCCAAATTAACATGTGTAAGTGTCCACCACTGATGATCAACTATTACCAAACAGTGACAATAGTTAGAATATACGTAACTTATAATGCTTAAAGAAAAGCACATAAACGTCTCAACTAATCGAAAAAGGGTGAAAGTTTCCTTAATACTTTGTAATTCTACTGTTGACTTGTAAAAAAATGGTCGGTCCTTCTCTATGCTTCAACAAAGTCAAAACATATGTCTTATAGCATGAAGTAAGTATCATTTTAAGATATTCTATTGTTTCAAATAAGAAAAGATACAAAGAAAAAAAAATGCAGAAACTAACGTACACTTTCTGAAAATTGTGGGCTCGGAATCCCTGCAGCCATCGATCTGAACAATGGAGTTACTTGAAGTGGGGAGTTGAACTCTGAATTTGGCAAGGGACATATTGATCCAATATCAAGGTGAAATTCGTCACAAGAAGATAAAATATCTGAAACAGAAACAGAACTATAAGTTATCATCAAGATTGGAAAACAATAACAAAATCATTGACAGAAGGTTACCTCGGTTTGTTGGTGAGTCAGGTATTATCATATTTTTACCATCAACGGTGTTATCTGGAAGTGGTTCCATTTTCTCAATCACTTGGGAGAGGGCAGTTGACCCTGTACTGTACTCGGAGCTGTCTGGGGATCCCTGATACAAATCAGGCTGTCTGCACAAATTGATAACTTTTGAATGGTTTATTCTGGTTAACCATGTCAAGTAAAATAACAACTATGTCCCATACTTAGTACCTCCATGACTGTTGGCTGCCTTCATCACAATTTCTTATGTCCTGTAACCGATCTTTGATATTCTCAAGTTGAAAATCCATATCAGATATGTTGAATCCAAGCACATCATTTTCTTTGGTTTGCTTGAGAAAATCTTGGACAGCCTGAATATAGTATGATTGAATGTCAGGTTACATTGTGAAACAAATTTCCATATGATTAAAGCACTAGAATGCCTTTCATCTCCATGTGAAGACACAATACGTTTTCAAAGAAGATACAAGGACATAATAGTTACAATAAAGGGCTGTCATGAGTAATGTTTTCACCTTGCAAGCATTTTCATAACTTTCATCTGTTTTCTCCATGTTTACTTTTAGTGCAAGTGAGCTGAGAAGTTCTGCTTGTTGTAGCAATGCAATGATCTTCGGATCGTCTTTCTTGAGGAATGTTCCTTCAAACACATTATATTTAGTTTCTTTTAATCAATTTATAGCACTTGATAGGTTTTCATTATCCAATCAATTTATATTACAACTTAAATGTATATTACTATGAACCCTTTATATACAATATACAATAACAGTTCCAAAATAGTATCATCAATTAAGCTTCTTGTATGGTGAATTACCATTTTTCGACGCCTCTTCACTTTTGGAAGGAAGCTGAGTGGCTACGGTGTTGATATTATGGCAGTTATGTAAAAGTACAGCAAATGGAGGTCTCAGTTGCTGATCAATCGTTCTAAAGGTCCCAGTCAATTCTTCTGTTGAATCCAAGATATGTTTCCTCCTAAATAATACAGTGGCATTAATGTAAAAAAATTGATCTTTGATGTTTTATATGGGTGACTGAAAGACTGAAAGCCTGCATCAAAAATACCTCATCTTGGAAGGAGGCATGGAAGTTTCTAGAACTCTATCTGAATCTTGTTCAATTTGAAATCTGGTCCTTTTGTTGTTTGTTGTGATGTAAGAAGTGTGGTTCTCTTTTGCCAACGCTTCATTTTTTGCTCTCTTCTTACACAAAGTGGAGAATCGGTTCTTAACGGCATTGTCCGTCCTATTTTAAAACAGAGGAAGTTTTATTGTGTTTAAGTTTTTCTTCAATACACAACTTGAACTAACAATAAAATAGAACATCATTTAGACTTTACCTGCCTGAAACCACTTTTGCTATTTCGGTCCACCTGTTGCCAAATATCTTCTGGGCCTGCAAAACCATCTTCTGATATCAGTTAACCTCATCAACCATATTCAAAACGAGAAATATCACATCCGTACAGTTATATCAATTTTGGTAGAACAAAACCATAACGGACATATTCATAACATGCAAAATAAAAGGGCAATATAAGTTTTAACAACTCTACCTCACATAAGAGCATATCTTCCTCCTGTGACCATCCTCCTTTTTTGAAATCAGAATTCAAATAAGTGAACCATCTGTGTTAACATCATTTACCCGAATCAAAGTTCAGCAAAAAGTATCAAAAAAATCGGATCTTGCAAGATAAAGTACAAATAGTACATGACCACATGTTATACTTTCCCTTCGTTTTTTTTTTTTTGAAAATCTTTATTGTTTACCTTCTTCTGCATTGCCTTGTAGTTTTATCCTTAAACTTAGAAGCAACAATAGCCCAACTGCACAATACCATCCATCAATCAATCTTATCAATCGAATAATCACTACCTTTTTCAAATAACTTTATTCTCATCAAACCATATCACATATTCAAAACAAAGAAACTTACTTGTCGGTTCCATGGATACCGATTTGCTCTCTCAATATATCATCCTCCTGAATCACAAACAACCCATATCAATAACCAAACAAAAATATCATAACCAACAATACCAATAAAACATGTAAACGGAAAGGTGTCCTGTTCAGGCTACCAGGGAAAAGTCAAGCTTTTGGCTCTGATCGGTATTCCCATGCCCGTTTCCTAGCCATCCCAATATGTTTACCCAGTGAGTTTCAAACTCTTGTCTCTTTTGAGACGTTTAGGACGCCTTACCATCAGGCCACCTCGGAGATGGTTTTAACCAACAATAGCAATATCAAATCAAAAGCAAAAAAAAACACCTAAAATTGAAAACTAAGAACCTCTTGAGACCAAGAAACAATATGCCTCTCTTTCTGCTTCTGACCTTCACCACTTGCATCACCATTATTATTATTAATTTTATTATTAATAGTAGTAGAATCACAAGGTTTGTTCTTCATATTAGGCATCTTCCCCTCTTCAAAAACTCAATATCTCTTGCATGCTAAAGTAAAACAAACACTCCTTTGGCTGTTTATATGTAGTGGTAGTAGTATTCTCAAAGTTGTATTTTTCATATATCTATGTATAAATATATAGATACAAAAAAAAAAAAAAGAGAAGCAAAAAGGGAAGGGCTTAAATAAAACTTTACAGACTACTACAGTACTACTGTTCATTTGAAAATGCAACGCATCTATTATAGGTCCATTTTCTTTTCTATTTCTTTTTTGCCTTGGATTCCATCTTTTTCAAACCCTAAAAAACAAAAACACATTACAATTACATTACAAATACAATCAATACATGAATAGATATAATAAAAAAACTACATAAGATCAATTCACAAATATATACGATACAGGGGTGTTTGTGATTGCGTTTTCAAAACGTCTCAACCTGCTTTTTCAAAACTGTTTATTTTTTTTTTCTATCTAGAAAAACGCAGATAATCACTTTTTGGTGAAACACTACTTTATTCTAATTATTTAAGTAGTACAAACGCAATAATCAGATAATTGGCTTTCTAAAAATATAAAAGTCATATTAAACACTAATTAGCTTAAAATGAATAAAAAATTCACAAATATTGAGAGAATCGAGGAATACTAGTGTTTAAAGATCTGATTGAATTTTGAGATTGATCGGATTATATACAAAATGAAATAGACATTGAAAATGTAAATAAATTTTATGTATAGATACAGATATATAAATAGAGATACCTGTAAGTAATCGGTGTGAGTGAGTGTGTGTGTGGGTTGAAAAAGTGAGAGTGTGTGGGTGGTGGGGTTAGAGAGCGCGGGGATGAGTATAAGTTTGAAAAATTGACGCTGAAATCCACGAATTTGATAGATAGATATATAGATATATAGAGAGAGAGAAACTGTAAAATAAGTCGTTATCATTAATGAGGGTTGTTTGTGGGTATTGAAATTTACGCTCCGGAGGTGATTTTCATGATGACAAAGTGAGTGATGGAGCCTCGTGGTGGTGGTGGTAGTGTGACTGTGGTGGTGAATACTACTACTATTACCTTTTACTTTATACTTCATGTGATTTCTGTTAATGCTCGTTTTTATATTCCAACCAATTTTTTAATCATAATTCTTATTTACTAGTATTTGTTATTGTTATGTCTAATTTGTTATGTACAAATATTTTTAAAAATCTAATACCGTCTTCCATATTGCCTAGACGTCTCAACAGTTGTTTAAGAACTTTTAAACTTGAAAAACATGACGTAAGATACTTTCTCTAAAAAAGTACTAAAGGCATTAGGTTGCCCTTTTAAGAAAGTATCTTACGTCTTATTTTACAAGTTTAGAAGTTCTTAAATAACTATTGAAACGTCTAGGCTACATGAAAGATGGTATGCTCGAACACCTTGTTTTTAGGGTTGCCTTTTTAAGAAAGTATCTTACGTCTTATTTTACAAGTTTAGAAGTTCTTAAATCTCAAGAACCTGCCAATCATTGACAGATCAAAAGTTAAATTTAAGAGAATATGAATGAAATTAACGTGTCAACACCAGATTTTTAAACATGTTTTTCGCTCTACCAAATTAAACATATATATCATTACTCTTTTTAAATTTATATATATATAATATATTCTGTTAGGTCCGTTTTGGCACTCTCGAGTCACCTCTATGACAATTCCAACAATCTAATACGTTAGACTGAAACTCAATTTGCCTTACTGAAGGCTGAGAACAGTTTAAACGTATATACTGATAACTGAAGTATTACAATAAGTAAATAAAC
>JAOEHQ010025457.1:0-13920 GCA_025447715.1 Asclepias incarnata
TATCCATTTATCCATCTCATCCATCGGATATGGATATGGATGGATGAATTTCTTTTAAATGGATATGGATATGGATAATAAATATATAAATGGATATGGATATGGATATGACGACATCCGATTCATATCCGATCCATTGCCATCCCTACCCATGAGCCAAAAAATTAAAATGAACCCAAGGTTTTGGGAAAAAAATGTCATATGATTAAACAAAAACGTGGGGTTTTTTAAATAGGTATTCCATATCAATATACTAATTAAACAAAAAAAAATGGGTTCAATCTTTATGCTTAGCTTTTGATGGAAGCTTTTAACAGGATACAACAACAAGCACAACAAGAAGATTATCCCAATTTTAAATAGGTATTTCATATTCCCAATTTTACTTTGTATATTAGGTCATAATTTTATAAATGTTACAATGATAAACTTTTATTATGATTTACAAGCTTTGTAATAAGGAAAATTGAAAAAAAAAATAGTTTATTTTTTGAGATTTTGTATAATTTTTCAGTTGTGAATTTTTTATTGTTTAATTATTGTTGGTGATATGTGCTTGAACTCATGTTTAATTTGTGCAGTTAATAGTTATTAAAAGGTTGTTTGTTGGAGATTTAGGGTGTCTAGAGCTGTTGATTTTAAGGTTTGTTAACAACTTATTTTGTTGTTAATACTGTTTTTTCTATACTATTATATAAAAATTATATATCTCATGTTGAAAAGTTATACTTTTGGTATATGTGAAATGACCAATATGGCCCTATCATCTATTTAAATCATTTATCCTTTAACTCTTAAAATACATACACTACCTCCTTTACATTAATTACCTACACTACTTGTCGCCGCCGTCGCTGCAACATTGCGCGGGTACCCGATTATTTAGGTAAATTTTTTCGCCCCCACCATCTTAATTTCCTGGATCCGCCACTGCGCGTTGCGGCGGGAGCAACTTGTCGAACAGCAGGTCTCGAACATCATTAAAACAGCTCCAAAACAGGTGACAAATAGCATATGGACAACTACAAGAGAGCTATTAAACCATATATACAAATGCCATGTTGTTCCTTGTATAAGTAGGCCATGATTACAAAAAAAAAGCTCCTTCACTAAAGTATGATATAAGTTAACGGTTAAGATGAGTTTGTAAATATGAATACCATCGTGTGTTTGATTTCAATTTTTAAAAACCAAATCCATCACATAGATGTATTTTTAAATACAAAACCTTTATTATGTCTACTTCAGAACATAGAAGCAGCGAGAGTTGTTGGAATGGCATTTAGGCCACTATTAATTAAAAAGTCACTATGATAATGTATGTAATTTTTGGCATAAAATAAGGATAAATCTCTTTTCTTCAAATGTATCACATTTCACAAAATAACTCGTATCACATCTAACTGTCATACATACTCCAAACACGTTTCGTATTACAACACAAATCTCATTATTGAAGAAAAAGATAAATACAAAATAAAATGTCATAGTATACTATAACGTATCTCACAAAAACCTAGCAAAAAGGGCTCAAGAAAAGCCCAACAACAAAGTTTAGAATTAATATTACCAACACGGCAGTGTACACCAAAATGAATTTACACCCAACATAGCGATGCACAAAATTTGCAACGTGCATCAGGTCGGTGATACGTATGTTATAGCAGTAAGACTATTAGCTTTTGTTTTTTAATATGATTATATTCTATTATGCAAACTTCAAATTTTGTATTCCGTAAATAATTTGGTTACAAAATTAATTTATAGCGTTATCATGTAAGTCTTGAAGTATACAGTACATGGTTTACTTAATTGCTCACTTTATGTTTTTTTTTTTTTTTTTAACGGCGACGGGACGGCTAGCCGGAACCTTCCGAAGAGCAGGCAGACACTAGCGACCGTGCACGTTTTTTGCACCAGGCACCACGAGGGGGGATAAACCCCCAATTAAACCGCCCAAGGACACGACATTTAATTGGGGTAAAACCCTTGCCTCCTCAAGACTCGAACCGTGGTCTCCCAGGATCCAAGCATCATTGGAGGGCTTCCATGAACCGCTGGACTAAGTCCTTGAGTTCTCACTTTATGTTATTTAATACGGAGTAGATATTGTGCTTAATAAATCCCCTTCTCCTACTAAAGGAGAGTTCCCGGATTGCATCAGCATTCCGATTTGTCGAAATTTAGAGCAATCCACGTTAGTCAATGTGATGCATTAATTCAATGAATTCTCTGATTATTTTGGAAATATTTTGGAAATTGTTGAGTGTAATTCGTTTAAATTAGTGTTTATTGTGAGTGTCATGAGTGTATTTTGGTGTTTGACTGTGTTTTTGAATTAGTCATCATCATTCATGTCTGCGTGTTGTTCAAGATTTGAGAAGGCATGGTACAATAAAACTATTTTATATGCATACAAAGTACATGGTGTATGGCTCAAGGGAGATTACAAGACAGATTGTATCCAGAAAATATATATATGAATATATGCATACTCTGTTTTCGGAGGGGATGGGAGAATGGGCGGGAAACGAGCATTTATTGCTTGCATGTGAAAGAGTGGCTCAAGTACAACACCTTTAGACGTTGGGAGTGTAAGCACACAGACTTGGCATATCAAATTTTATAATTTCAATTTCAATTTCAATTTTACACCTCACAATCTTGAACATAGGAAAGAGAAACATATAGCTTCATCATCACTCTTCTCCACAATTCTTTATTTGTGGACAACTTCTGAAAACTCACTCTCCATTTTTCTTTCACTCGGTTTAGGGTTTTCTCAATGGCCAACAAAAACATCACTCTCGTGAATGATTTAAATGCAAAAAAGGATTTTGTCTTTGTCAAGGTAAGAATCATCAAGCGATGGGAGCAAAACTGGAGGCTTGACATGATTCTTATCGATGAACGGGTATATTTTTTTTTCATCACCTGTGTGTGTGCAACATTTAAACTATTATTTGTGGTCGCCTTCTTCTAATCAATTTTTATCTTGACTTCAAAAATCCAGGCAACGGTCAAGAAAGAGTTGATGCCTAAGTTTCTTCCTTTGATTAAAGAGGATATATTGCTGTGTTTATCAACAACTGCGGTGTCGCCTTCGCTGATGACACATATCCTGCTGTGAAGAACAAGTTCAAGTTGAACTTTTACAAGTCTACTGAAATTACCCCTTGTCACTCCTTCACTGGACCTGCATATATATGGTTTTGCCTTTGTATCATTTAATGATATCACTGTCGCAATGGCAAAAAACCCCGACGTCTTGAATGTTGGTAAGTAGATAACTACTTATACATGTCTGTTTAGCATCATTTTATCAAAGCATAAGTTTAAACGCATGCATGGTCTTATCTCACAAAGGCGAAACTTATTGTCACCAGATGTCATTGGGAGTGTTACTTCTTGTGAGAATTTAATTTGACATCTTCACATCAGCTAAAGGAAAAGAGAGTACGTAAAAGGTTTAATGTTGAGCTTAATTAAAGACTTGAGGTGAGTGTTACTTCATGCCTATCTTTCTGTTTTCAATTAAAGCTTTAAAACAGTATTAATTGTAGTAAAAGGCATATTAAATGTTGTAAAACAGTATTAAAGTTCACATACTCTTATGTTTACAGAATAAAAATATCACTCACCTTCTCCTAGCACATTTAAGGCATATGTAAGGTTTTATGGACATTGTTTCTGTTTGGCACAGTATTAAACGAACAAAAGGCATGTTTAAGGTTTTATGGATATTGTTGTCAAAGTAACAGAGACTTGAACAATTAATTGTAGTAGCCTTAATTTATTGTGGGTGACGGGATTGTGCCTTTTACATTATGTTATTTAATACAGAAAAAATAAATATAGCTCCCAGTTTATGTTGGACCACTCCTTGACATCATACAAAGTAAATAAACGTATTTGTAGTTATAGCTTAACAGAAAGTCTGATTAATATAGTTCGTGTTTCAAAATTTCAGTGGAAGGATTCTGAAGTGCACTCTATGGGGGGATTATGCTGTAGAATTTAATAAGTTTGTTCAGAATAATACATCAACGGAGCATGTCATAGCCATTATCCAACATGGACTTGTCAAGGAGTGGAAGAGTATGTGTAATATACTAATATTATACTGTTTTGATAACAAATTTTCAACCATACTCCAGCCATACATCTAACTTCCTCTTTTCTCATTATCCGATACATAGACAATGTCACAGTTCAGACCGACATGTTTGCAACTCGCGTCTTTATCAATCCAGATATTGCTGAAGCTCAAGATTTTAGAAGGAGGTACAAAACAGTATAATATGTCAAAATATATTATTCATTGAACCTGATCATATTAATATAGTTCATATTTCTTGAATATGAACTGAATCCTTCTAGATGACTAACAAAAAGCCAACATATATTTCGAGTGTAGTTTAATTCTCAGAGAAGGAAATGGAGCTACTTCATCAGCACTCTCTGCTGAAACTGTTTATCCTAACCGGCTTGAGTTTTTGCTTAACAATGAACGCAAGTTTGTAGATGAAGTTATAGAGGCTGAAACGGTAATTATTCTCAAAGTAAATTGCCGGAAATAGTGCTTTTCCTATCACCCCTTTTCACTGATACCTTACCGTTCCTTTTTTTTGCTAGACAATGGAATGCGTTCTTATGGGTAGAATTGCTATGCTTGAACAAGAATTTGGATGGTTCTATGTTGGATGTCGAAAGTGTAATAAGAAAGTGTTGAATAAACAAGAGTTCTTGGAAGGTATTGACATTGAAAATGTCACTGATGAGATGATGAAAGCTCCGATTGACAGTCTATGGTGTCCCAAAGAAAAGGCTATTGCAACAGAACTCATACCGAAGTAAGTCCAATGTCAATGCCTATCAGATATTTTAAATGCATATGCATTGTATTTCGATTGTTAGCTTACTTAAATGGCACCGTTTGATGATTTATTGGACGTTGTTCAGGTTCAAGGTGACCTTCAGGGTTCAGGATTCGACTGGCAGTGCTTCATTGTTAATGTTTGATAGAGATGTGTCCAGAATTATTGGACTTTCGGCAGCTGATATCCGTGAAAGACAGCTCAAGTCTAATGAAATTGGTGCCTATCCGCATGAACTCAATGCCCTTCTTAACAAGAAGTTTGCTTTCAAGATTTCTGTTTCGAAGTATAATCTGGACGGGAAGTATACTATCTATACTGTGTTGAAGGTCTGTGATGATCCTCAGGTGATCAATGAACTAGATACTAAAGATAATGTCAATGAGGTCAATACAATTCACAACCTATCACTCTTTTAACATTTTGTTCTATGTTTATGTAGATAACATTATTTACATTAAATGTTTTACCTCAAATTAATGAAGTTTCGCAACTGGCTGAAGGATCTGCTGTCAAGCTTTCTGAATCATCACAGGGTGGTATCAGCTCCAAGGTAAACATTGATTTCGAGACTGCAAAGTGTCTAAAGTTTCCATACCTCTGACTAAATGATTTACTTAAACGGTTGTAGCTATTTTGTGATATTATTGAAGGATGCATTCTCTGTTACGGGCGACTCTTTGGCTCTGGAACAGGAGAAAGATACAGAGACGAGCCCTCTCCAAAAGAGATCCACTGTGACTCCTGGTGTTGAGTCTGGTAACAAAGTTTCCAAGAAGATGCGGAAAATTAGCATGACCAAGAAGGAGTAGTCAGGCTGTTGGAACCATGTTATTATGAATCTATATATATATAAATGTATTAGGTTATGTCTGCTTTTGGTTGTACTTTTAATGACTTCCTTGCACTCTCTGTTGCTTTTGGCTATCGTCTTTTGTATGTTCTATGTAACTCTAAACATATCATCTCATGTATGGTGGTGGGAGTTGAAGCATGTAGGTCTTATCAATGTTAATATTATTATGGACATCTATGCTTGGTTCGTCGTATGAATCCAGTTTTATGTCTTAATGCACGTATCGTTCTATATGGTAAACCGCCTGACTAAACATAAGAGGCTGGTTAAATGGATATACGCTTAGATGAGACGGAGTTACTTACACCTTAACATATATATAATATAATACCTTAATACCTTATAACACTGATCACAACCACCCTACTTAATAATGATATTAATCTGCATTTCGTTTTTTCAATTTCTAATTTGTTTTTTATGATTATTCTATTAAATTAATCCAATATATGCAGTAATTAAAATTAATGTAAATGAATATACAACAATCTTTTCAAATTTCAAATGCCATATATATTGAATAATGAATTTCATAGACTTTAACTTAAAATTTGAATTTCCCACCTCTATGGCTCTATAACAACTCCCTCTCATCCTAACCAAGTTCAAAATAGATATTCATATATCTTCACAATTATCATCACATTACTTGCTACTTCTTTTCATATTATTTCAAGCAATGTTTAGCAAATCTGAAACTGCTTTTAATCGTAAAAAAAGGAAAAATGTACTTGATCAACGAAAGATAGGTTCACCTGCTGTATGCGGATCGGAGAACCATTTACTTACGACGACTCCTTTATCCACTGTCACTAGCGGTATGTCTTCTATCAATCTCTTACTTTACCAATTACATTTACTTCAAACCTCCTATGCTTTCATATGAACTTAGATCTGATTACTTCAAGTTGGGTTTTTGTTTTAAGTTTCTACAACAAGGTTAAGCTATTCAAGAACACCTTTGTCATGCTTCGATGCACCTTATGCATCATCTAGCCGGACGCCGTTATCCAATATCACCAATGGTACATCAAATCATATATTAATTCATCTAGAGTAACACTTAGTTGATATCAAATTAAAACAACTTTACATTTTGTGTTTAATTGTAGTAGGAACATCTTCAACAATAAATATAACTCCTTATAACCTGGAAAGTCAAGCTAAGAAAGGCAAACAGAAGTCAAATGCAACCAATCAACATACGGATCGTCAATCTAAAACTTTTGTAGCACATGGAAAACACAAAAGGAAATTATTCGACATGAATGACATGCCAAGAATTAATTTGGAGATTAATGATGATATTCTGGAAGATTCATATGTGAAAAGAAATGGTATTTGCAGAGGTATGATTAAATTTCTGATTGTGCCAATTTAGCGACTTTTATTCAATACAAAAGCACACCAGCTATCTGCTCACCCATGCTCAAATTTAGTCTAATACATACTGTATATCTGCTAAAATTTGTTAGAGTACATTGATCATGGAGATGCAATATATGAATGTTCAAAGTGTCATGCAATGCTTTGGGAAGCTGAGATGCTGAGGGGTAATTCTAATGCAAAAAAAACTGCATATAGTTTTTGTTGTAAGGCCGGTGATGTTGAACTTCCAGATCCCACTGAACCTCCTCCGCTGTTGTCCACTTTATTTAAAAGCAATACTCCTCAATCAAATAATTTTATGAAGCATATTCGTGCTTATAATATGATGTTTTCCTTTACATCTATGGGTGGTAAGATTACGAAAGGAAACCTAGGAGGCAGGGGACCTTATGTGTTTAGACTACAAGGTCAAAATTACCACAGGATTGGCAGTTTGTTACCTCCGGTTGGTGAGAAACCCAAATTCTCTCAACTTTATATAATCGATTCTGAGAACGAAGATGCAAATAGAGAGAGTGCTGTTAGGTAAATCCAAGTTTATCAGTTTAAATCATTTTAATACATTTAAGACTTCTGCTAATATCCTTATTTGTGTTATCTCTCCGATGACATTGTTAACGTCTTTCTATTTCATTGTCTAATAATACTTTCTGGTCTTTTTCCCAGTTCATCTTCTAAAAAAGGAGATGTTGTGAAAAAAAATGAACTTGACCGTCGTACAATCACCTTGCTAAAAAATATGTTGGACACCTCCAACCCGCTTGTGAAGTCTTTTAGAATGGTCAGGGACTGCATCAGGGATAATGATTGGCAAAATGTTACTCTGAAACTTATAGCTAACAGGAGTAAAGACGGCAGGACTTACAACCTCCCCTCGACATCTGAAATTGCCGGCTTAATAATCGGTGATATCGATTCTATACTTGATCACCGTGATGTTGTTTTGAGAACACACTCTGGTGGTCTTCAGAGAATAAGCGAATTGCATCCTTCCTATCTTGCTCTTCAATACCCTCTCCTGTTTCCCTTTGCAGAAGATGGTTATCGTCTTGGTATTAAACATAGGGGTATCCCCAATGAATCTGATATTCTCAGAACAAAACTTACGATGCGGGAATTCTTTTGTTATCGCATACAAGATAGACCCGGACACTTTTCTTTGATAACACACTCCAAGAAACTCTTTCATCAATTCTTGGTTGACGGTTACACAATGGTAGAAGCAGATCGATTGTCATACATAAAGAAATCTCAAAAGAAACTCAGGACTGACTCTTTCAAAAATCTAACTACCAATGTAGAACAAGGCACTACCGAAGCTTCACAATCTGGAAAGCGTATATTGCTTCCTTCATCTTTCACTGGAGGTTCAAGGTACATGATGCAGAAGTATCTCGATGCCATGGCTATATGCAAGTCTATAGGATATCCAGATTTGTTCATCACCATTACTTGCAATCCTAATTGGCCAGAGATTTATCGTTGTTTGCACGACAAGAATCTTAGTCCTGAGGATCGACCTGATATTATTTCTAGAGTGTTTAAAATGAAATTAGATCATCTGATCGGTGAGTTCAACGATGGCATGTACCTTGGTCCTACAAAAGCAGGTACTAAACGTTTCGAGTCTTTGGAGTACTGTTAATTGTTACTATATTTTTACTGTATTTCCATTTTTAATGTCAATACCTGTATTACTACCAAAATAATCATATACTTTGTGTTTCTTATCATCACAGTTATCTACACGGTTGAATTCCAAAAAAGGGGTCTCCCACATGCTCATATTTGTTTGTTTCTTGGGCCAGGCAACAAATTTCCAGATGCATCAGACGTCGATCGTGTTATTAGTGCTGAAATACCAAATCAAAAAGAAGATCCTCAATTATATACCCTTGTCAGCCAATTCATGATGCACGGACCTTGTGGAACTGACAATCCCAAATGTCCATGTATGGTTCAGAGAAAATGCTCCAAAAATTTCCCTAAAAATTGGCAAGATGAAACCATTGTTGATCCTGAAGGTTATCCAATCTATAGGCGTCGTAACAATGGAAATACAATTGAAAAGGGTGGAGTACCTCTTGACAGTCGCTTTGTTGTTCCGTATAACGCTTCACTTCTACGTAGGTACCAATGCCACATTAATGTAGAATGGTGCAACCAATCTGGGTCCATCAAGTATTTGTTCAAATACATAAACAAAGGTCCAGACAGAGTCACTGCTACTATCTACCAAAGTAATCTAGATGCAACAACAAACAATGCCAATCCACCTAAAGATGAGGTTCAGAACTACCTTGATTGTAGGTAAGTATTACTTCACAGTTTTTAATGGATTTACTCTTCAGATTTACGTTTTAAATTATATCATACTTTTATGTTATTGTAGATACGTTTCCGCATCTGAAGCTGCTTGGAGAATATTTGCTTTTGATGTACATCACCGATTTCCTCCAGTTTTAGTTTTGCCGTTTCATTGTGAAGATGAGCAGAGTATAGTTTACGATGACGACGCAAATCTGTGTGATGTAGTGTCCAATCCAACTGTAAAACGGTCAATGTTTCTACAATGGATGGCGCTTAACAACACAGATACCTTTGCAAGAACCTTGAAATACGTTGACATTCCTAAACATTATGTTTGGTTACGTAAACGTAGAATTTGGCAACGTAGGACTAATCAAACTGGAGGTTCTATTGGTAGAATTTGCTATGTCCCGCCTTCACTTGGTGATTGTTACTACCTGAGGATTCTTTTGAATCATGTCATTGGACCAAGGAGCTTTGATGAGATCAAGACTGTGAATGGACATAAATGCAAAACTTTCAAAGAAGCATGTTTCGAGCTAGGTCTTCTAGATGATGATAAAGAATATATTGATGCAATATTAGAAGCAAGTACTTGGGCATCGGCATCTTATTTGAGAACCTTCTTTGTGCAGTTGCTTTTGTCAAACTCTGTTGCCCGCCCAAATGATTTGTGGTTGAAAACATCATCGGTTTTATGCGAAGACATTCTGCATATGCAAAGGACCATATTAAATTGTCCAGGTGATGATTTTAACCTGCATATATATTAGTAAATAAATAGCCATTTTGGTATATTGTGTTTTACATATCATTTAAAGATTGTTAAAAATTTCTTTTGTGTTCTCTTAGGTTTGCAGCTTCCAGAACAAGAAATCCATAATCTATGTCTATCATATATTGAGCAAATGCTGCTCAGCAATGGTAGTACTCTCAAAAACTTCCCTGAGATGCCATTCCCAGCCAGTCATTCTGTTGCATCGCTCAACAACCGTTTGATTAGAAATGAGCTATTGTACGACCAGAACGCCTTTCTCATTGAACACTTCAACCTTAAAGATACCATTCCTCAAGTTCGTAACCAAAACATTGAAACCCTCTTCGATATTGTTCATCACACAGAAATTGAACCATTGGCTTCCCTCGAAACCTACTGCACGATAGCTTCTGTATCCCCTGCTGTCGATATACGCTTCATACATAACACTTACCTCACTAGCATGCTGTTGGCTTCCACGTACTTTTGCTGTGGTCACTGGTCTCCTTAAGGACTTCTCATTCAAATCTTCCAACAGTTGGAATGGTATGTCCTATGAGATTCAATTTTATTATTATGTATACTATAACAGTCAAAAGTACGATACCATATATAAGCCGAAATCAATATAACAATATATATCAAATGCAAAAATATGTATTAAACTGATTTATATATATACGCACCTCTTTCAGCATTGTTTCAGCAGTTGCTTTAAATAGATACCTTGAATAGATCAACATCCCTCGCCGGTCCGTCGATGTTTGCAAACCATCAGAGTCGAAACAAATTACTTCAAACTCTGTACCACTAAGTGGAGTAAAGCATAACGTGTTGATTCCTCCATCAATTAGTATGTTCTCAGCAACAAAGGCATGCCAACGAGCATACTGAAGCTTCACTTCCCCCTCACCAGCATCCAGTACGCATGTTGAATATCGTCGGCCTCTCTTATCAACAACAGTTATTGAGTCACAACGTTTTGGGAGTTGATTCTTAAATATCGTTGGTAGAATCTAATCAAATATTTTACACAAAAATTCCAACTCAATTACAATTGAGAATAAAAAATATATAGCTTAATGGTTATTCTTAAAACATGGTTCAATTTACATTACCAATGGATTAAGCATCCTTTCATCATTTTCAATTTTCACCAGCAGCTTGAAACGAACCTGTTGTCAGCATCAATTGCTTTTTATATTCATAACAAAAAAAAACCCAGCTTTATGTTTACCTATTCAAGGAAATACATATATGGCAGACAACATATATATCCATGTATAATATATAGATATATATACATATATATTTTACCGAATTCTTTTTTTCACAAAAAGAGACAAATAGAAACCCATATTCTACCGACAATATTAAAGTAGATGGTCCCAAAATAGCAATTTTTCCACTAATACACAAACCAACATCACAATCAAACAACATCCATGTCGGTTTTTGATCTCATTCTTTATTCTTTATTATAAAAATAGTCACATAATAAGATATTCTATTCAATAAACTCACAAATCAAACCTAACCAAGTAAACCCTAGAACTTAAAATATACTAAATAACGAAAATATTCGATCTTCTTTTTAGTTGAAATTATACCTACCTCTTCGTCGTCAGCCATGGCGGTCTGATTCCCAGTCACTCTTTCCAGAACGTTGTTCACCACAGATGTAACCTCGATATGTGTTCACGGTGGAAGATATTCCCATATGTCTAAAAAACGGATGGGACTCTATATATTTCGGATCCCAATTTGTAAGTTAAGCAGATTTAATAACCAAGTGGAATCCGTTCCCTTTTTTTATTATTTCATAAGTAATAAGTAATATTTTTATCTTTTTAAGTATTTCCTAATTATTCACTTTCAAGATTATTGTGTTGGGTTTTAATTTACTTATAAACGAGCAAGGTATCCCAATGTTATTTAAATGTACCACAAAATTTGCATAAATTCTTTCATATTTTTTTTTAATTAATCATTTTGTATTATACAAATATAACATTATAAAATCCTTTTTTTAAAAAATCTTATTTACATTTTTTATAAAATCAACCATGTTATACATAAGTTATCAACAATGTTTATTTTAACATCCAAAAAAACTTTTTAACAAATAATTTGCGCATATGTACAAATCTTAATTTTTTGTTTTTTAATATCCAAATCTGTTTTTCGAAACGTATTTATAACTACCTTCACAATGTATAAATCAATTTCATTAATGAAGACCAACATTTAAGAACTAATTATGTAAAGAATAACTACTTTTTTACGATACTAACCCTGCTATAAAAAAAATTCATCCCCGTATATGTAACACTACAACGAATTTATCCACTCCCATTTTATAGGCTTGAAATTTACCCGAATTTCGTCATACAATACAGTTATTTGAGTTTCACATACCATAAGTTTTACGCCTTACGTATATGCATTACGGTCCATTTAAACCTTTCTTTACAAACGTACGCTTCTCGAATTGTTTAAACCACGCCGCGTATCACGCGGGTTTAAAGCTAGTATTGTATCAATAAAACTGGGTAAAAGAAAAAATAGCCTAAACTCAACAGTCAAAACACACGTGTAAGTTGTAAATAGTGACTACATTTTAAATCATTTTTGAAAGTTGAAGCAAATGAAAGTACGAAACCAAGACAACCTCTAACCAAATAATAATGTGGGTTATAGTAGCACCTCCACCTACTTTTTCTTTTCTAAATGTTCACATTTTCTTTTTCTTCCCATCATCATAGATTTCATAGTGATACATATTCCATAGTAATACAAATATTCCAACATCAACTACCTTTTTTTTGTTTTATAACCGATGTCATAAAATCTCAAGTTGTTTTTGATAACGGGCGACAACATCACGGCCACATATTTTTACAATCTTTTCATTCCAATAAAAAGAGAAGGTGATAATGGCATGAAAATCAATGACTTTTCCTCTAGGTAATTAGTTTATTATTTTTTATTTTTTATTATTATTTTTTTGATGTTATTGTATCACACTTTTTTTCTGATTCCGTGAAGAATCATGGTTTTTTTCGTTAATTTGTTATCAGTCGAGTCATGAAAAATTTTGCTTGGATGGTTGCTGGGATATGTGGACAACAAAACATAAAGTACGACTGATGCTTGTAAGGCCATCTCCAATGGCTTTTACAAAATGCCCCAACATACCGGACACCTCAGCAACACGTCAGCAAACTGTTTCAGCATACTGAACCAACACACTGAACTCATTTTGCCTCCAACCCAGCACACTGAAACTTAGTTTGCTCACGACACATCTGTAACACCCTGCTTTATAAAAAATTGGATTTTCAAAATTTTTAACTTTAAACTTAACAACGTTAAATAATTTGCGGAAGCGTCTTTAAAAATACCGTTTGATTCCTAACGGAATCATAAAACAACTTTTAAAATCTCATAAAGGTGTTACCAACTAAGTATCATCACAATAATTAAAAGAAAACCCACAATCAAACTCCAAACACAGCATTCAACAATACAATGCCAAACGACCAAAATTGGAGTTTGAATAATAAGGTAAATAAGTCCACGGGTAACTAAGCAAGTCTCCAAGCTTCAACGATAAGCTACCCAACCTCACACTGGCTCGAACCACTTCAACATCTAACCTGAGGGCACAACACATTTCCACAAAACACAAGTGTTAGCTTAAAAAGCTAAGTAAGATAACAGGTTAGAAC
>JAOEHQ010025468.1:0-13918 GCA_025447715.1 Asclepias incarnata
TAAGTATAAAAAATTGAGTATAAATCCACTGTTCAAAAAAAAAAACTAAGTATAAAAAAACACAATAATCACTATATTAATTCAAGCATAAAAAAATCTCTATCACTATAAAAAATAACTAAATAAGCATAAAAACCTATAAATTACTCTGAAATCATCATTCCAATAATATAATAAACCCTAAATCGCTGTAAAAATTGAGTATAAACCCGCTGTTCAAAAAGAAAAATAATAAATTACCTGTTGTTGGATTAGAAGAATAGATTTCCTGTTATGAAATAGATTTCCTGTTTTTCTTCAATTTTGAATTAAATAGATTAATCGCACATTTAATCGCTCAAAATTAAATGTTGTTGATGACCCGCTCGACCCGCAAGGAAACCTGATTGAACCCTAAAGTTATTAAATAGATTCAGCTGTTATCACTAAGGCCAGGCGGAGCACCCGACGGGTAGGCGACGGGCTCCCCCATACCTGCGGTAACACCGCCCCGCCCCCGCCGGGCTCCCGTGAACGGGTTGGTCGGAGGGCTCCCGTTCTTGTAAATTTTTTTTTTTTGACCGTTAGACTATATATCCGTTAGAGGGGTGGTTTTGTAAAAGACATTAATTGGAACTGGGAAGTATGGTGGTACAGCAGCAGCAATGGAAACAGTGGTGGTGGCCGGCGTCCATTTAATGCCCGCTTCTCTCCTTTTTTTTTTAAAGCCCATTTATGCCCATATATAAAATTAGTTATCCAAACAAGCCCAATTTAATTGAATTGCGTATTGATTGCCGGGCCTAGTTATTCTCTTAGACTATGAGGAGTGAGGCACCCACATGGCCACATGGGTCATCTTTCGCCATGTGGCGGTGCCTCCTCACAGAAATGCACATCCTTTTTGTGGGAGTGAGGCATCTTTTTGGGGCATCCTTCAAAATTTTTTATTTTTTATTTTTAACATAAATACATTTATATATACTATACCATCTATCTATTACATCTATCTATCTACATCTATCTCTTATATATGTATATGTATACACTGGGCCATTCTAAAAAGTAAAATAAAAAAATAGGCAGATACACAGAGACACACACACACACACACACACACACATATATATATATATATATATATATATACATCTATCTCTTATATATCTATCTCTTATATATGTGTGTGTATATATATATATACACGGAGACACACACACACACACACACACACATATATATATATATATACATACACAGATACACACACACATACACTGGTATATCATCTTCTTCTTCATCAAAATAGCCGTTGGGGCCTTGGATGATGCGAAAAATAGGTGGAAAAGGAGGGCTTCGGGGCGGAAGACTCTTGCCGGGCTTCTCCATTTTCCCGGTTTGCCGCCCCTCGGGGCCATGTGCTGGGCGGAAGTGTGGCGGAAGAGGGCGGCGTCGGGTGATATTCCGCCTCATTCCGAATGGTCTAAAGGACTAGCATGAAACGGTTTTTGAGAAATAACATTACTTTATATATAGTAATTATTATAAAGTTATTATCTAGAAAGTAAATTAAAAATAAACAAGTTGAATGTGATATGTTAGTTTTTTGTTTTTGTTTTTTTTTTTCACGATAAAGTGGAATATTCAATTTGTGAACTTTTGCATTATTGTAAAAAGTTGTCAAATACTATTTCTGGAATAGGTAAACAAGTTAAATGTGATATTTATGATTTATGCGAATATGGACTACTTACTTGAGATAGGTATTTGCTTTTTGAGGTGTAAATTTTTGTCATAGGTGTATTTAACATAAATTTTGAAATAATTTAGGTATTGTAAGAGATTTGTCGTTAATAAAAAAAAGAGTATTTATGTATTATTTTTGTAATGTTTATTTTTTTTAAAGAAAACAATTTATCAGGGAGGGAAAACAAATAATATAAATATTATTTTAAAATAATAATATAAAGAAAAAAAATAAATGATAATGTGTGTAAAAAAGAATGTGAGAGAAAAAAAAATAAAGGACTCTTATTAACAAATCCCTACTAATTTAAACTAGAAGTAAAGAGGGAAAGTAGACTATTTATTCCCATATATTCTTAGTAGTGAAGACAAACTCAAATGATAGCATGGGCAATAATTCCATTTCCTAACCAAAGACCACCTCAGAAACCAAGTTAAAACAATTCACATTAGCTTTAAAGTTTGGGTTTTGCTAAAGACATGTCATTAACGTGCATAAAATAGTTGTACTATTACCATAAAATTAAGGGGTGAGCTTTTGATACGGAAGATACAAGTTTTTTATGCAGGTTATTGACAGCCCTTGAAAAATCCTTTTAAGTTTTAACCAAACTCCTCTGTTTCAATTGCTAGAGTTATTGGGTCAATTGAACATTTTTTTTTCTAACAAATTATGCAGCACAAACATTGTTGGATGGGCAGTTATGATAGCAATTGGATTCAATGCAGCTATCAGGTTATAATTTCTACTCTAGCATGTACTTTCAAGTTCAATATCTTGTTTTAACTATTTTCATAAAATTTGCCTAAAATAAATCATTAATTAAACTTAATTTCACGACTACAGTGTAAGGGTGTCGAACGAGTTAGGGGCAGCCCATCCAAGAGCTGCAAAATTCTCAGTTGTAGTCGTCGTAGTTTTCTCATTTATCGTTGGTGTTATGTTGGCCATCCTCCTCGTAATTTTCCGTCATCAATATCCAGCCTTATTTGCTAATAGTTTAGAAGTTCAACAAGCTGTTTACGCTCTTACTCCATTGCTAGCAACTTGTCTTATCATTAACAATATTCAACCTGCACTCTCTGGTATGTCTTTCCTTCCATTTATTGCAGGTACCATTTAAAGTTAAATACTAGTAATTTTTGTTTGTTCGTATGTCGAAAATGCAGGGGTGGCAATTGGGGCAGGATGGCAAGCTGCGATTGCTTATATTAACATCGCATGTTACTACATATTTGGCATTCCTTTGGGACTAAGTCTCGGATTTGCAGCCGATTGGGGTGTTAAGGTTGGTACTTTTACTTGTTGTACATCTTGCAATATCATGAATGAAACAATCAACGGCGGATCTTTATTGGGGTCCGAACGCCCCAAACCCCCGGTTTCCCATTTTTCGCTCGATAATGTTATTTTATTCGTATTTCGTTTGAAAAAATTCATATTTATCAAGCCGGCCCTCTCCGATTTTTTTTTAATATAAATTTTGGTCCCCCTATTTTTTTTAATCTAAAAATCTTAGTCCATTTGATAATTTAATAAGTTTAAAAGTCCATTAACAATTACCGATTTTAATTTTTATAGGTCATAACTCATGACGATTGAAAAAAACTTAGATATTTGATGTTATTATTGTTTGACCCAACTCGAACCAGATGACCCGAATATAATACCTGAAACATAGTGATAGGAAATTTTTTGTAAGCCCTCTCCACTAAAAACTTCAAGATCCGTCACTCGATACAATATGCAAAAAAGTCAAACCTAATTACATGTTACATTGTCTTGTGGTATTTTATTTTATGTATAAGACTCAAAGTTGATATAGGGCATGTATTAACATTGAGAATATATCAGGGTATATGGATAGGCATGTTGACTGGAACCGTGGTACAAACTATTATCTTAGTTTGGATTTGCTACAGAACCAATTGGGACAAAGAGGTATGTTTCACCGTACAAGTAACTTAATTTTGAATCACCCGTCTTTCAATCATTTCATTACTTTTAACATCGACAATTTATTTCACCGAACTATTAATACTTTCAATCATATAATAATTTATATTTTACCGAACAGTTTATAACTTCAATCCTATAAATTAAACGAGTTACAAAGTTAAAGAAGATGATTTATGATCATCACCATTTATTGTCTACCACGAAAGTGGTAGTTCCCATTGTATTGCCTTATAGATTTATAGGTTCAAGTGGTATGAATGATAGAAAGACGTTTTCTTTTTTCTTTCTGAAATTAATAAGATTGTTATTGATTAAATTTGCAGGCATCCATGGCTGAAAAGAGAATTAAAAAATGGTCTGGTCAAAAAGAGGTGGCGGGAGAGCAATAAAAGTTTAGACATCAGACACAATTATATTTTGGATATGTTTTTTTTTTTTTTTTTTAATTTGTTTTTTTTAACAACTGAATTTTATTAAAAATATAAGAATGATTGAAAAAGATTCAATCAGAAAATTAAAAATATATATGTTTTTTGTTTTAGTTCTTATTTTTGGGTATTGATATTCCTATCATTATATTTGATATTTAAACCTTATGTATCCATTAAAGACTTCTACAATTTGTTATAAAAGTTATTATTTTAGTAAATTAATAAAAACATAGTGGGTTTATCATTTTCATTATATTTGTAGCCCATTTCTCTTATTTTTTAAAGCATATTATGAGGAACGTGTTATGGCAAGAATGAAATCCATGCAATCCTTAATTAAAAACGATTTTCTAATTTATGTGCTCGGAACATTTGTTGTCATTCAAAAAGGAATGTATTATTTTAAAAGGAAGATTTTGTCGACACTCTCTTTAGTATGTTGAGTGGCTTTAATGCAACAAAGCATAGGGTAAAGTTTATGAGAAAATTTTATTATTTTAAAAATTGTGAGAATTTTTAATTTATATATTAAATTACATGTGTATGACATATAAAACATAATAAAAATTCATATAAGAAAAAAAGAAAATGTTAAAAACATGTAAAATTACATATAACTTGATGTGTTCATATGTGAACAAATTTATTCACGTGTGAACAAAAGGCTAAGTTTAGGGTTTTGAAATTTTCTTTGTTTAAAAAAAGGGTAAATGGGTGGGCACCATCTAGTCCCATGTACCGTATTGGTACCCAAAGCGTACATCGCATAGAACTCATGCCCGGTGAATCACTATTCTCACACATGGATCACAAGATATAGTTTCCCCACTTGCCTTCGGTAAGGTTTGAACCTGTGACTTGCAGCCTTCATCTGTGGGTTCTATAGCCTTCATCTATCTCTACAAACTTTTATAACTTTCATATTGACAGTAATAATCCTTTATGGGTTGTTATATGTGTAGGAAGGTGGTGTGGGAGATGAGAGAGAGAGAGAGAGAGAGAGAGAGAGAGAGAGAGGTGGAGATATATGGGTTGTTATATGTGTAGGAAGGTGGTGTGGGAATGAAACCTATGGATGGATGGTGGTGCTGGCCGACAAGTGTTGTGATGGTGGGCGATGCGGATGATGATAATATATTTTTATATATAACTCGAGTAGTACATATATAACCAGTGAAGATGATGAAGTCAATAATTATATACTCCCTCCGTCCCACTATATGTGTCATGTTTTGATTTTTTAAAGTCTATTTTTTTAAACTTTGACCTTAAATATTTTTGTTTATGTTATGTAATATTTGAAGAAAATTATATGAATGGCTTATATTTTAAATGTGTTTTCATTGATATACTTTTCATCAAATATTATATAACACAAATAAAAATATTTAAGCTCAAAGTTTAAAAAGAAAGACTTTGAAAAATCAAAACAAGACACATATAATGGGACGGAGGGAGTATCTTATTCTTAGTCAATAGTTATATATAACTTGTATGTGTGCGAATTTTGAACTGATTTTAATTGAATTTAAAATAATTATGGATTTGAAGATGAAATTTAATCTGTATGTATTTGTGTGTATATATTTTCAGATCTTGATGGTCCTTTAGTTGTGGAAATGACCCATTTACCCTCACGTGGAAGGCATGTGAGGGATTTAACGAAAGTGAGTTGTTAAAATAAAGTACGAAGCTTGAACTTTATCCTCCTATAAAGGACGAAGCTTGAACTTTATCCTCCTATAAAGGATTACCACCGTGATCAATATAAAAGTTAAAGAATGAAACATGATGTTTTGGATAAACCACATATACGATTCATGCGATTAACTCTTTAGAAGTGGGTTACATTATTAAGTTAACAACAAAAACTCAATTTGTATGTTGACTACGTCAGCTCTTACAATTGATTGAAGGACAAATGATTGAAGGCCGGGTAGGTGTGTTTTAATGTGCACAAGATTCATTATCATTATAAATATATGTCAACCATAATTTCAGTAGGCCTTACTTAAACTTTAATTCTACATACCCTGCATTCCTTTATCACGATACACTGTAACCCTTGTGTAATAATAATTCAATGGATACTAATCAAGAAACCCCACTTCTTACATCCAAAAATGTAACAACAAACGCTCACTTCCCTGGAGACGCAGAAGATATCAATCCGATAAAAGGACTAAATGATTTCTTTGTACAATTTGGAGTCGAGTCAAAGAAGCTATGGTACCTTGCTGCTCCTGCTATTTTCACTTCTGTTTGTCAATACTCACTTGGTGCCATCACTCAAACGTTTGCGGGTCATGTTGGTACTCTTGATCTTGCAGCTGTCTCGATTGAGAATTCGGTCATTGCAGGTTTCTCTTTAGGCATCATGGTTAGTATATATCTATATACTTTGTCAGATTATATATATTATACTTTGTTCAAATGTAGTTATAAAAATTTGACACAAAAATTTCTGGTCCTGTCCCTGATACAGCTTGGAATGGGAAGTGCATTGGAGACGTTATGTGGGCAAGCATTTGGAGCAGGTCAAGTTGACATGCTAGGAATATATATGCAAAGATCATGGATTATACTATTTGTCACGGGTCTAATTATGTTACCCCTTTACCTGTTCGCTACTCCATTACTTCTCTTAATCGGACAAACCGAAGACATATCACACGCGGCAGGAAAAATGGCTCTATGGATGATTCCACAACTCTTTGCTTATGCTGCAAACTTTCCAATTGCCAAGTTTCTCCAAGCCCAGAGTAAGATAATGGTGATGGCTTATATTGCACTGGTGGCGTTAGTCCTGCATACATATTTTAGCTGGCTGCTTATGCTTAAATTGGAATGGGGGTTAGCGGGTGGAGCTTTGGTGCTTGATCTTTCTTGGTGGTTCATGGTGATCGCGCAAATGATCTATATTCTTAGCGGAACTTGTGGTGAAGCTTGGTCGGGCTTTAGCTTGGCCGCGTTTAGTAATCTTTGGGGGTTCGTTAAACTTTCATTTGCATCAGCTATCATGCTATGGTACGTTAGATTAGTCTTTTAAAGTCTACCCAAAAATAAAAGCAACTTTAAAATAATGTAATCAAAATATTTTTAAGAAAATTATGTAGCCAGACTTTGTAAGTGAGGTAGTAGGTCGTAAACACAGTATTATTATATTTCTAAGAAAACTTAAAAAAATCAGTTGGTTTAGAATAATATGTTTTATATATTTTGTGCAACAAGTGACTTTAAAATAATGTGCTTTCAATATTTGTTGCAGTTTGGAAACATGGTACTTCATGGCGTTAATACTATTTGCTGGATATCTAAAGAATGCAGAAATTGCAGTCGATGCACTCTCAATATGGTTAGTAGTCCTTGCTTACTCTTGATCCCCCAAAATTTTCTAGTTGCATGAGAATGTTTGATTAGATTATCAGATCCCGGTATAACATCCATAAAATTTTTCTAGTTACATGAGAATATTTGATTAGATTATCAGATCCCGGTAGAACATCCATAAAATATTTAGGATTTAAAAAGACATGTACATATATTATTATTATTATTATTATTATTATTATTATAAAAACATCACTTTAATTAAATATTCATAAGATTTACAAGAAATTAATGGGACGAGATACTATCTAGGCCTCACTCCTCTAGCTATAGCAAAACTAATCCTACTAAGTGCTCCAATGTCTTGAGTCACGGAGAACTTTCGGATTCGCTTCAAAAGGGTCACCGCATCCTTCTCAAGTTCCCCAAAAGAAGAGAATGAGAAGGGGAGAAACTCATCCAATATCTACACACTTATTAGCCCCATACATGGCGCGTTTACGTTGTCCAACCCCAATCACCGCACGGACAGGCACAAAGTCAACCATACCAGTTAGTGTCAAGGGCGATGACCATGTCAAATCGACACATACATCAAGCCCTCCGTCGCACGAGTAAAGCAACATATCGATCAGCTCGACGTACAAAGTTGTTCTATGTCTTTGAATAGCTTTATTTTATTTTATTTTTTTTACGCTAACTTTTTAGACAATATGACTGCTCATAAGAGTCTCCAACACAGTTTTAGACATCGACGTTAACTGCCTCTCTACCGCGGCTTCACCGCGAATGCGTTGGAGCTTCGGCTTGAAAGGCCGACGCGAAGGCCTAAGTGTATGGGTTCGTGGGAAGCGTCCGAAGTGAAAGGTTATGTTTTTTTTTTTGCTTGGTTAACGGTATAAAAAAAATATTAAGTGTGAAAGGATGGAAAGGATAAACGTAAATTGTTCAGTGTGAAAAGTCACTATGAAATTTGACATGATAACTTTAAAATTGAGTTTCAGACTTTCAGTGCTAAAGGTTGGAAATGATCTAATAGAACTGTAACGTAACATTTTATTATTATTATTATTATTATTATTAATGTAAAGGTAATTGTTATAAAAGATGGTATTGTAGTTATTTTAGGAGTTGATAGATAGATTTTGTAAATTATTTCATTAAGGGTATTTTTAGTACATCACTTAAAGAGGTGAGTGGAGTAGTATATGTCAGGGAAATGTCTAAATTATCCCTAACATATTACTACTCCACTCACCTCCTTAAGTGATGTACCAAAAATACCCTTAATGAAATAATTTACAAAGTATATCCATCAACTCCTAAAATAACTACAGCCCCCCACAACATGTAAAATGACTTTGGGGCTTTCTACTAGGGTTTGACTCTATTTTTCAAATTTGTTGGGTGAATTAAAAGGTGTATTTACAAAAATCCTGGTTTACATTTTAGGTATTCATGTAGTTTAGAAGTAGAAGTAACATAGTTTCACATTTTAAAAAATAAAATAAAGGATAGATATTTAGTCGCTTTAACTGATCACGAAAACGTCCAAAAAGATAATTACTTTTTAAATGTGTTGTCAACATTTTTACGCAAATATTAATAAGAACAAATTGCTTTTTTGGTCCCTGTGATATCACACGTTTTTCAAGAGTAGTCCAACTTATGCCAAAGTGATGATTTTGGTCCGGTTTTCATGTTTTGGTCGCAATTTTGGTCCATTTTAACGATTTCATCAATAATCAACCGTTAAGTGGGTAATGTGCCTCTCACATGAGGGACAATATTGTCTTTTTACACATACAAGGACCATTCTTGCAATTTATATATCCACAAAAACCATTTTCAATTTTGTTTTATTAGTTTTTTCCCTTTCTTCTCAACCCCACCATCACCATTAATCTATTATCTCTCTCCTCCCAACCCTATCATCACCATCAATCTATTATCTTCAAAAACACCACTTTTTTTTTTTTTACCTTTCCAGATCTTCAACATAAATTTAAAACATAAATCTTTAACAAAATCCCAAATCAAAAAACCATTTGGATACAAATAAGGGACCAAATCAAGTAAACGTTAATGTATTTCTACATCCAAATAAAGTTATTCCAGAGAAATCTTTAAATAAACAAGAATACAGAGGTCATCCTCCTCTTCCGCCGGCCCTTTTCACATCGTTGCCATCATCCTCCACTTCCGCCGATCATTTTCCAGTGAGAGGTGGAGAAAAGTGTGAAGTATATATCTTGGATTTGGGTTGTTTGATCTCGCATCAAGATCCATGTTTTTTTTTATTTTAAAGATATGGGTTTGCTTCTTCACCTGATGATGAATTGTTGTGTTCGCTTTCTGATCCGGAGACTGTTAGTGAGAGAAAGAGAGAGAGTGTGGGGAGGTGTAAGAAAGTACACACACATACTATGTTTTCCGATCCGACCACTGAAGTAGGTATCTTGGATTCGGTGGCGGCGGAGCAGGTGGAAGCGTGGAGGTAGTGGTGGAGTTCACCGGCGGTGATGGTCGTGGTGTCTGGCGGACCTCTGGTCGGAGGATCTATGCTTTATCTTTCTTCACTTTCCTTGAAATTTAGGGTTTTTAATGGTATCCATTGATCGAGCTATAGAGGGTGTATGTATATGAGGGTGTATGTATATGAATTTTCAAAACACTTGTCTTTGTTATTATCAGATGTGAGGTTATTTATGTGTGTGAGTATCTTTTCAAGACCTGCAATAATTTAGTTGTTTATGTGTTTGAAGATCTTGTAAAAAAAAAAAAGTGGAATGAGAAGACAATAAGTAAAAGGCAGTATGCATATGGATTGTTTGTTTGAAAATGATAGATTGATGATTGTAGTAGAAGAAAGTAAAAAAGAAAAAGATATAACAAAAAAGGAAAATAAATAATAAGATTGAATGTGTAAAAAGACAATATTACCCCTCACATGAGGGGTACACGAGTGCTTTAACGGATGATAGTTAACAAAATCGTTAACTCGGACCAAAATTGTCATCAAAACATGAAAACCGGACCAAAATCACCACTTTGACATAAGTTAGACCAATCATGCAAAACGTGTGACATCACAGGGACCAAAAATACAATTTGTGCTTTATTTATAAATTGTTGGATGCTCAAGGAGGACCCACCCTTTTTCAAATGCTTATGCATAATTACATAACACTTTCTGTTCAGATAAGAGTAGCTTGCCATAATAATCTTGCACCAATTGGTAGTACTAATTTGTCTAGGGTTCACGCTACAATCAAATATGCCAATGAAATGAAAAATAGATAATGATTCACTCTTTGAAACAACTACCTCAATCTCTACCAAAAAAAAAGGAAGATAAATCCCTAAAACCTAAGTATTAAAAAATAAATAATGTAAAGGAATGTGTAAGAAATTAACTAAACCAATTCTTCATAGAAGCAATGATATCGTTACCATGTGACCACATGGACCCACAATCTACATATGAGTTGACAAAATTAACCAAGAAAGATGGAGATAGGAGTCAAATGAGAATGAGAAAGAAAAAGGTCATTTGAATTCTTTTAAAAAAACTTACAGGGAAAGCTAGCACGTTGTCTTATGGAGCATTGCACACTATCTTAAATATTTGAATATAGATATAGAATAAACGTAAAATGTTACATCATCAAACACTCTATTTTAAAACTTTGAATATAGATATACAATATACGTATACATATTAGACACATACATATGTATAGGAAATGTTATATCACCAAACACATTCTCCATCATACGTGTGTTCTAATCGATCATCACAACAAAGAAAGCAACACACCAATTATAATAATAAATAAACAGAAAAACAAACGATACAAAAGAATTATTTGGTTCGGCTTAAAGAGCCCAATCCACTACCACAAACACCACTACAAACTCGATATTACAAGAATGGAGACGCTAGACTCTCAATAAACTTGATCACCTTGCAACTTTTTCATTCTCTTAAGAAATTCTAACTCAAGAAATTTTTTACATATACGAATGAATTAATCAAAATACCTCAATAATAACTTTTATTTATATAGGAAACCCATAATGATATTTTTCAACCAAATTGGTACAAGGATTTCAAGTCAATTACTTTTGGGTGAATTATTATCGATGTGAACTATGACATCATACTTAATTACTTATCTCACATTTGTATTAGATAAGTAAGATGATTTAAAACATGAAAACATGTTTTGTTTTTAAGAAGACGGAAAGGGAATGAAATGCGTAACCGACACAAAAGTCAAACAGATTGGGCAATTAAATTATAATTATTTATTATTTAAAAGAAGAACTACAATTCGGTCTACAGCTTCCCTGGGTTGAATCACCTTCCAAGCGTTTTCAGATTTCAAACTAAAAAAAAAAATTATCTCAATTTATTACTTAATAAATAATAATAAATAATAATAATAATAATAATCCCCATCTCCATTTTTATTCCCTTCCATTGTTTGTTGTATACATGATGTTCTTGAATCAATGAATGAATCTCTCTCAAGATCTATATTATTATCACAAACATTATCTATATCTATATATATCTTGAGCTGTTCTGTGATCTGATCTGAATCAATGTCGACGACGCCGCAGAGCCTAGGCGGCCAATCGCGATGCGGGTGGCTACTGGGTCCATCACTGGATAAGATGATCAAGAATGCAGCCTGGCGGAAGCACTCTCACGTTGTATCCGCTGCAAAATCGGCTCTAGACATACTCCAAACCCTAACAGATGATCCCACATCCTCATCCACCCCTCTTTTCGGTGTCGGTTCGCTCTCTGATGCCGAATCCCTTTTCCTTCCTTTAATCCTCGCTATCGATTCCAATTCTCCGAAAATCGTCGAGCCTGCACTCGACTGTTGTTACAGGTTATTCTCCCTGCGTCTAATTCGTTGCGAAATTGACCCACAGTCGCAATCTCAGCTCGTTTTTCGGCTTATTGATTCGATATGTAAGTGTAGTGGTGTAGGTGAAGAGGGTGTTGAGCTTGCTGTTTTGAAGACTTTGTTGTCTGCTGTTAGGTCGACTACTGTGTTGATTAGGGCCGAATGTTTGAATCAAATAGTTAAGACTTGTTATAATGTGTATCTTGGTGGGGTTAATGGGACGAATCAGATCTGTGCCAAAGCGGTTTTGGCTCAGATGATGGCGATTGTTTTCGCTAGGGTGGAAGCCGATACTTTGTTAGCTACTTTCAATACTGTTTCTGTTACGGAATTGTTGGAGTTTAACGATAGGAATTTGAACGAAGGGAGTTCGATACATTTTGCTCAGAATTTGATTAATGAGGTTGTTTTTACTAATGCAGTTGAGTTTGATTCGTCAAAACCTACGTCACCTGTAAAGCAGAACGAGAACGAGAAAGAGAAAGGTGGTGGTGATTTGTCTCCTAACGCGGGTGATTCGGGTGATAAAGATGATTTGAGTAGTTATTCTAAGATTAGAGATGATGGGGTTATGGTTTTTAAGAATTTGTGTAAGTTGTCGATGAAGTTCTCTTCTCAAGACCAGTCAGACGATCAGATTCTTTTGAGGGGAAAGATGTTGTCTTTGGAGCTGTTGAAGGTAATTATGGATAATGCTGGTCCGATATGGCGTACAAATGAGAGGCAAGTAACCTTTTATATTTCACCCTTGATGTATGGTTTACTAAATTATATGTTGGTTAATGTCACACTCTATTCACAAGGAGATGCCAGTTATCATAAGCTTACTTATTTCCTTGGCCAGTAACATAGAGGTCTATAAGTGGTTTCACCATTTATGAAGAAGGAGCTAAAACTGTATGTTAGAGCTCTGAATTGTAAAGAAGGCTAAATTGACTAACCAACCTGCCATATGCTTCAAACTATGTTCTTGCATTGAACTAGCATGTATGGTTTGGAATCAGGGACGGGTAGAAATGACGTTTCCAATTGTGAGAAAAAAACCCCGCAAATCTTTGGTATTGCCATGAATAAGGCCATAAGGGTAATACATAGGAGGTTTTTCTTGTTCAGGTGATCTAGGGAGCCTTTGACTAGCCCCGTGACGTTTTCGAACCCTTTCCCTGGCCTTCCCTAACTTGTTTACCAATACCTAGGGAGGTTTTAACCAGACCTTGGTGATGGTTATTGCCTTCAATAAGGTACACGAAAAATAACAGGGATAAGAAATATAGTTTAAATATAGTTGAAATACAGTTGATTAAGTTCACAAGAATAGAAAGATGGAAAAAGATATCGAATGAAAAATGAAGAATTACCATAGGACTCCTTCAAGATCCATAATAGTGAAGCGCTAGCCAATCACTAGAACTCCATTTAATTAAAATACACGATCTTACAGACTATGTTATCAATAGCGGCGCTATAGCAGTCCTCAAGCAAAATAGCGGTCCCGCTATTATCGGCGCTATTTTACCGATATCGGTGCTATAGCGGTCCAAATAGCG
>JAOEHQ010025479.1:0-13916 GCA_025447715.1 Asclepias incarnata
GGGAAATAGGGGTTCTCACAGTTCTCACCCTTGTTTTTGGTTCTCTCTTGATCACTTCACTATATATATATATATATATATATATATATATATCATTGCTGTTTTTTCCTTTTCCATATTTGCAGTAGATTTCCATGCCGTTTTAGGCTATTTGAGTGTCGTTGCATACTATTTCGTGTAGGAGATTTTCTTTCCATACAAACCTTTTGTTATATATTGTTGTGGATACGAAAACACTTAAATTTGTGTGGCTTACTGGCTTGGTAGGTTGTAAACTCACATGAGTTTTTATCCATCCATAACAATTATTGCATGATATAGTTGTATTGTACAATTGTATGATGCAACAATTGTTGTGGATGGATAAAAACTCACGTGAATTTATTACTAACCGTTGTAATATGAGACTTGGTTTGTAGTCGGATTTTAATACGTGTATGAATTTGATATAATGGAGAAATGAAATCCAAACCCACCCATTTTAAGGTTTGAAAAAGTTCCATTTTTGTGGGTTTCATATCCATTTTTTATTCTCATTTCCACAAATCAAATACTATCATTTTTTTCACATTCCTTCATTTCATAATAGGGGTTTGATTCCCTTAGGCCCCTCCCATCGGTACGTTCTCACCCCCGTGTTTTGGCGTTATCAAAATCACCATTGGCACCACCGCGTTCTCACGATAATTCCAGAACGCCATTGGCACGGCCCACGTTCTAGCATGCGTTCTGAAATCTCATTCTCTAAAGAATGCGGAGAACGTACTATTAGGTGGGCCCACTTGTTTTTTTTGTGTGTGTATGTGTTATATATATGTATATATGTATATATGTATAAAGAAAGAAAGAGATGGTGTATGATGTGGTGATGATGTACCAGTGAGAAGTTGAGAATTTGAGGAGAATGATGATATTGTTGGTTGAGGATAAATTCAGGGTAAATTCTGAGAGGAAAGAATGATGTGACGCTGATGTGGCAGTGAAAATTTGAGAATTTGGTAGTATTGATGGATAAGACGTTACAAACCATACAAGATTTCTATTCTGCTTCTTTTATTATTATTTTTTTCACTTGCCCATAATGTAATGTTTATCAATTTGGATGGATATGAAATACAGAGATGTGATTATTTGACTTACATCACTTTTATGGAAAATAATTTGCAACCAAATTGGGTTAAATTAAGAATTTTTTTCCTAATACTACACAAATGACAAAATATGTATGCATCTTTACTAGAAGAAAAAACAAAAAGTTTGGTTTTTAAGCACATCGAGAGACCAAAAAGATTTCATGTGCAAACAAGGTCGCTCCAAAACAATCCTCACAGCAAAACAGGGGCGTTAGGGTTTAAGTGTTTAATTTCATTACATGCTCACACCAGTACGCACATTGCTACATCACAAATCACTCTAGTAAATCGACACCCTTTGTTCTTAATTTCATTCCAATGTTGTTTCATTTCATTTTTAGATCAATTTTCACCCACACTAAACCCTATCTAGACCTCCATTCTCGCTACAATGGCATGTTCCCATTCACAACTTCAACTTTTAGTTCTTCATCAAATCGACACTCATTTACACTTAATTATCTCATAAATTCATGTGGGTTTTCACCAGAATCCGCACTTTTGGCCTCTAAACATCTTGATTTATCAAAATCCCCAAATACACCTGACTCTGTTCTTGATTTCTTCAAGAATCAAGGTTTTACAGATTCCCAACTTTCAAAACTAATTATTAGGCATCCCAAAGTATTATTAACTGATGTCGAAAATACCCTTTTGCCGAATTTCGATATCTTGAACTCTATTGGCTTTTCAAGTAAGGAACTTGCTGCCATTGTAACTGTTGCACCAAAAGGGCTTTTGCATAATAGGTTGCAAGAAACAGCCTTGCCTTGTATTAGTTATTTGAAAAGTGTTTTAGGGTCCGATGATAAAGTTATGCATGCTATTAAGCGATACCCGTTAACGTTAACTTATGATTTGCAAGTTTATGGTGCTGAAAATATTCGGATTTTGTTAGAACTAGGGGTTTCTGAAGGGAGTATTGCAAATATGTTGGCACATCAGCCTAGAACTCTCCTTACATCGGTTGATAGGTTTAAGAAAGTTGTTGGGACTGTGAAGGAAATGGGATTTGACCCTTCGAAAACGAGATTTCTTTGGGCGATTCATGCTGTTAGGGCGATGAGCAAATCGACTTGGGATAAAAAGTTGGAGCTTTATAAGAAATGGGGTTGGTCTGAAGATGATATTTTTACGGCATTTGAGAGATATCCGGGGTGTATGATGGCTTCAATGGATAAAATTAGCAGAATCTTGGATTTTCTTGTTAATACAATGGGTTGGGAAAGAAGTTTTATCGTTCAGCGGCCGATTTCAATTTGTTTTAGCTTGGAGAAGAGGATTATTCCTAGGTGTTTAGTTTATCAGTATTTAGCAGAGAAAGGGTTGACTGAAAAAGATGATTTTCGCTTTAATAAGTGGTTGATGTACTCGGAAACACAGTTTCTCAAATGGGTTGTGAAGAGGTATGAAGATGAAGGCCCGGAGCTTTTGAAATTGTATCAGAAGCATTTGGATGAGGCTAATAGATCCACAACTTCCACTCTTCGAAAGAGAGATGTAGCTTGATTCTTGAGGTTATTATTTTTAAACTTCAGATTTTGGTACGAATTTCTTAAAGTGTTCTATAATCCACATTTTAGTTGCCTTTTTTGAACTATGACTGTATGTTACTTATTCATAGACCCATTTAGTAAGCCTAATGTGTTTCCAGTCTTTGTCCAAATAGATTCAACAATAGCTTTTTGTTTTGTTGAGAATTTGCAACCTTTTGGTTTCATTTATCTTTCAAGCGTTTGTAAACAAAAATGTACCGTCTTTTGGTTTATAGAAAGGCTAGTGATAAATTTACAACAAAAATTTGCCATCTACAACAATTCCTGCTTTAAGCAGTTGTATATTATGCAGTATCTTGCTTGTACTTATTGTGGATGACAAATTTTTGTTGTAAGTTTATCACTAACCTCATAGAAATGTGCGCTACTGCCGAACTACACCGTGTCTTGGTTGTAAGGTTTATAGAAATGTGTATGGCCTGTCTGGTAAAGTGTTGAATATTTTTGTCTTTTGTAAAGTGTTGATCAAGTTATTTTAACCTTGGGCCCATGGTTTTGTCTTCTAATTAACAAGTTTATACCACAAATGATTGCGAGGTTGATTTCAGGCACACCTTCTGTTGCTTCTCAGTTTAAGGCTGTTTTTTGGTGCTGTTGTGTTGCAAGATCGTATTCGGTCAACGGTGAGAGGGATTTTCTAATGATTTGCATCTCATCACTCGGTTTTTCGATTGGACAGTTGGTTTATAAATAGTTGTGAGATTGGTTAACCTTTGTTGACCTGCAGAAATCATTTCAACACAATCTTTAAGATGCTTGAAGTACTTGGGTGAAAGATTTTCTGCTTAACTTGAAGATCTAAAAGACACTCTGATCTAAACCATATGTTGTTTTGTTTTTTTTTTTATAAATGGAATTTAATGTTACGTTAAGTAATGTTAAGCTCGATTTACACATATAATACATAAGGCTAGATAAGAATTCAAGTCAAGTCTTCATCTACTCAAACTTGACTCGATAACAATTTTGAGCTCGATTGTTGGACTTGAGCTCGAGTAGTTCAATAAAAGTTTGACTTGTTAACAAGCCTAGTTTTGGTTTTAGAAAGAGGGATAAGTGAATGAAAATGTATGTAATGTTGTGCTATCGTATATTCGTATGTATTCAAATCATCAAAAACATAGTGTTGTAATCAACTCAAAAGCCGCTATCGTATGTATGAAACCATCAAAAACATGGTATTGTATGTATTTAACTTCTTATAAACTATTAAAAAACTAACGTAAAACTAGTTTTGATGACGTAACAACTTATAGGGTTGACATATTTAACTTCTTATAAACTATTAAAAAACTAACGTAACACTAGTTCTGATGACGTAACAACTTATATGGTTGACATGTCAATTTAAAAAAATGTCTTATCTAATGAAGACATAGATATAATTGGATATATATAATTTATGAAACGACCAAACCAGAAAAGACATAAATATTTTTTTTTTATACCACCGTAAATTACGGCCCTGTGGACCATAACTTACGGTCACCCACACAATAGACCACCGTAACTTACGGCCGTACCCACCGTAAGCTACGGTCTGCCAAACACAACCGCCGTATCTTACGGCCCTGACTACCGTAAGATACGGCCCCCCAGAAAATACACTTTTGACGTTTAAAAGGCCGTAAACCAGGAAACTAGTCCTTTTTACACCATGCCCTTACTGAACCAACACTTCAAAAATTTTACCAAGACAATACCAAAAAATTCCTAACATTTCAAAACAGTCGTTACATTGCGTAAATCATATTTTCGACCAAAAAGAACTTGCATAGCCTTTAACCATTCACATTAACTATATCATTACATACGGTTCTTGACCACCGTATACAAAACGACCAAAATAAACGTTTCATTACATACATGAGTACAAAGACTTTGACACTAAACTTGTATTACCATTTTGACACAAAAGATACAAGTTTATACCAAGAGCCAAAGTCCAAGGTCGTCAACGCTACTAATCCAAAAACTTGTCATTTCCTTTATACATGGCCTTATACCTTCACGATCACTTTCACTATCCACTTCACTTCAAGCTAATCAAATCAAACTCGGGAACCGCCTAAAAAGATAAACATCTAAAACATTAAGCCAGTGCTTAGTGAATTAACTTGCATACATACAAACATACATTGGAGGGCAAAATGGTAAGATGTCGATATAAAGCCTATAATACCGTCGTATCATCTCTTTATACCTCATCTTACCCATAACACATAAATGGTACCATAACATCATATTATATTTCAAAAGAGAAATACACATTGCATACGCCCAACGACGTACGTCTAACCATAACTAATGCATACGTCCAACGACATATGTCTAACCATAACATTGCCATCACTTGGCCTATACCGAATCGAACTCAAGCTTCGGGTTGCACCCTTACTTGTGAACGACCCAACATCTATCTATAGGTATGCAAGAAAACTCACCTCCAATGCGACTATAACACTTGATGACCACAATTCAATTACAAATGCTTTCAACCTAGCATTTTCATCAAAACACATACATAAGGCCATTTCATCATTTTTACTATCTAATCAAACTTTCATGGTTCCCCATTAACCCATTTCAATACATTTTCTATGGAATTTGGTTTCCATCTTCTAATCTCTTTTTACTAGCATTTCATAAGCATAATGGCATGGCTATTATCACATCTCTATCAAAATCAACATTTAACTAATTTACTTTCAATAATATTATCACCTAACCATTTCATAATAAATCTTTATCTTAAAACACCATGATTTCTTCTTTCCATAAAACCCCCAAATCTATTGGGTTACATGAACCCTAAAGATCACAATTAAATTAAGAGATGAGATTACCTTGAAAATGAACTAGAAGGGAAATCACCAATTTTATCCTTCTTCCTCTTCCTATTCACGATCCACCCACACACACTCTAAAATTTCTCACTTGATAATACTAAGAAATGAAACTTGATTCTAGAGTGAATGGATGATGATGATGATATGATAATGTAAAGGCACTACAACAAAATTGGGTTTTTAGGATGGCCAAAAGCGTCCTAAAATGATATTTTATAGGACCTTTCTTTTGATAGGACCGATGGTAAAAGCGTTTCATGTAAAGCGGTCGTAAAAAGTCTCGGAACTTTAAAAGCGTCCTAATATCCTAAATAAGGTTATGAAACCAATTTTATGGTCGTATAATATGCCTAATAACAACCCAAATAGCGTCCTATAAAAAACATATTAGGACACTTTTACAATGTTCTAACATGTACTTGCCTATTTTTAATCTTTTAAGACACACACAAGCTTCCTTAGAAGTTAAATTATAGGACGCTTATGACTTAAAATTACAACTACTTTAGTACCAAGAAAATGGTCCTAATACATAGATATTATAACAAGTTTATTAGGACGGAATTTTAAAGTCCTATGACAAATTTAACGTCCTAAAAAGTACATTTAACCCTTTATTAGTACCACAAAAAAGGTCCTAATACTAGAGGGTCATAATAAGTTTGTTAGAACCAATATCTAGAGTCCTAATGCAAAGATATTATAATAAGTTTAATAGGACGTTTTTTTCAACATCCACACGCACAATTTTACGATATGATTATGGACATTCAAAATAAACAAGAGACCATCAACATCTACTAATGAAAGAAATAAAACTTGATTAAATTTCAAATACGTCATTTTCATAACAAAGGCACTAAACATAAATAAGTTATAACATTATCCAAGAAGTCTTCTAACATTTAACAAAAAACTAAAAGTAACAAGAAGCATAGAGTCTTGGATCATCATGCATCTCTCTCAATCTTCGACTACCTATAAAAAACCATCCAAAAACAGTTTCGTTATATGTTTCTTCGGCCGGGGTCCAAATCGAGCAGATAAAGCTAATTGTCGAAGTACTTCGGGTTATATTAATGGACTTAGATGCTTAAGCGCCAACTGGGTAAGTCAAAGCCCCACATATATGCCTATTAAAAGAACCCTTTGTCAGTATATATAGCAATGATATTGCAGACAATTGTAGCAAGCCAAAAAATAAATCAAGAGATTTTGTAAGATAAAAAAGAAAAGAGAATTTAACCATTCAACAATCTGGGAATGACCACCTTCAGGATTAGCAACCGTGTACTGATTTGTTCCCAGACCACCCGTTTGTGTCCTTGCAGCATCTTCAATAATCAGCCTTGAAAGAGCAATGTGAACCTCTCTTTATAATCTTGAATCCTGAAAAAGAGTGCTATTTAAAGAAATGAATGAAGAAAATCAAAGTTTTCAATTCACATAATCATAAAGAGATTGAACAAACTCTTCAAGGGTAAAGGGCCAAAGCCCAAGAATGTCAGCAAATGACCAAACGTCATGCAAAATCTCCAAACCTGTGACAGCAATCATATAGCCAGTGTCAAGAAGTTGACAATTATGACAAAATTAAAAGAGACATGCAAAAGAAGCCTACCATGAGAAGGGTTCCAACATTTTCTTCAGAATAAATCCATGGATGAATCCGCAAGAAACTTTGGCACAACTCCTGTCAAATTATTGGTGGGACAGTTCCCTAAAAAGGGAACAAAGACAAATAATGATTTCGTATAGTAAACAACTGGGAATGACAAAAACTAATCATCTAACATAGTTAAATAGTACTTACAATGAATGTATCATAGTGAGATTAGCCAATGACGCAGCATTCTCTCCATTTAATCTGTTGGAAGACAGGTTCCTAATTTTAAAGTTTGTTAAGAAATGTAATGAAATGCTTAGCCTATATACATTGATAGGTGTAACTAGACAGTCAATCTCTGCAATCTTTTCGGCCTTCATCGCAATGTATACTTGCAAGTAAAATAATAACCAGCCAGCAAAATAACATCATTTATGAAAGCAGATGCCATGTAAAAACTATCATTTAGTACAAAGGAGTTAGACAACTAACCACTTGGTGATTCACTAAAGGGATCATATGACACTGTTCAAGATGGTCAACACCGATGATCCAGTAGCTGATTCAGAGTTCATAGAAAACTTCTATGGTGCATTGTTCTCTCTCCTCAGAGCTTCAGGCGTGTTATCAAACAAATTCAAGGGCATACAATTAATATCCTATCAAAAACTTTACTATTAGAAGAAAAAAAAAAGTATATAAACTTCTGTTGATTCTGGATGAATGGGAATCACTCATTAATCTACTGCCAACGGGCATGCCAAGTCTGTTGGTAACCCTTCCAGTGACCACGTCGAAGCTCGGTATATTGTCTCCTTACAGAATCCTGATATTGCCAAAGCTTTTCCATTTCTTCACACGGGAAATTCCTTGAAAACCTCCGAGGCTTCCCCGAGGAACCGAGAACATTGAGTATGAACATCAAGCTACAAGGGAAACAACTTCAACCTTATAGCAAAGCCTTATCGAGCAAAAACCTCATCTTAAAGCCTTACACCAAAGGTTTATCCAACAAAAATCTTATATTAAAGCCTAATCAAGCAAACATCAGACTTTGCTCTAACCGAAGTTATTGCATCAATGATGGTCTTTTTGATCTCATCTGTATTCTGATCAAAGAATCAATGAATTGTTTCAGTTTCATAAAGCAAGCTATCAATTATTTAAATAAAAAACCCACTTTTAAATTCACATTATCTAGCCAAAATACAGATCTAAATCAAAAAATAATCAAACTGCACAAAAAATTAAACAAAAGATTCGAACCATATTAAAAAAATTCAAACTTTATGAAAATACGTTGATGGGATATAGAGATGTATACCTCTGTTTTGTTTTTGAAAACCATGCCTTGACCCGATCATCTTAATAAACAAACCAAACTGAATTCGAGCAAAAGTTGTAGATTTCAAACCCCTTTCCCTGTTTTTCTAAACAGATCGATTGGGAGAGAAAAGTGTGACAATTGGAAGGCGTTTACGAGGCTAACCACTATGGTTTGTTTCAATTTGTAAATCATTAGACTTAGAAATTATATTGAGAAATAGAGAAGTAATGTTCTTGAAATAAAAAATAGTTGGTTTTGCTACGGTGTGAGATGCTGCAAATCATAAGGAATGTTGACCAAGGGCTAACATTGCATTTGTGATTGAAAATTTGAAAACCATTACAAATAAATTCAAATGTAAAAAGTTCAGCGCCAATTTTTTTACAATATTTTTACAAATTAATTCAAATGTAAATCATTAGACTTACAAAAATATTTATTTACTTTTTAATTTTATTTTTGGATTTTCAAGCATCAAAATATGAGTAATTTTAATTAGCATAAGTCAACATTCTTTTAAAATGCTGAAAAAAGCGTCAAAGTCGTTTTTTAATGGGTCTATATAAAAGTTATACATCAAATATCATTTAGGTGTTTTAAATTTCACATTTTAAGGTAATTTTGATATTAACTTGTGATGACTGAAAAAAATAACATTAAAAATTGTTAAAGGTATATAAAATGACCATTGTAACCAGAGTCTGTAAAAGGGGGCAAAATAAAAAAAAATCCTTAGAAAAAACAATCTTAAATGGGCAAAATTTAAAAATCTTTAAAAAAAAATTAAAATTCTATGATAAAATTTACTTTTACCCCGTATTGGTACCACCCACGATTTTAATGAAACATGAGAATACACTAATAGCAATTGTGTGAGTTTACTAGATGAATGTCACGCGATACGGTTGTGGGTCGTGTGGTGGCGGCGGTGACTGGTGGTGGCGGCGGTGGTGGTGGTGGCGACTGGCGGTGACGATGACCAGTAGTGTAGGTTATTGATGTAAAAGTGATAGTGTAGTTATTTTAAGAGTTAGGGGGTATTCTAAGAGTTAAAGGGTGGATGTTGTAAATTAATTTCATTAAGGGTATTATAGGTATGTCAATTGGAGATGTTTAAATTAGTGAATAAAGGTCAGGGGCAAAATATGTAGTTTAATTCATCATTTGAGAAAAAGGATGGGGCATTTGCTTTATTTTTATATATATAATAAAAGACAACTGGCCTAATCATTTATTAACCAATCAAAAAGCTTAATTGACCCATAAATTAATTTTACGTGTGTCATAATTAAAATTATAAATTAGAAAATATGAGTCCGAAAAAAAACTTTAATAATTAATTATATTACTAATTGTAAAAAAAACTCTCATTAATATAAAGAACACAAACACAAAAAGATACTAAGTTAAAAAAACACAAAAAAAATGTAGTACTACAAAATACACTACTTTAAAAAACACTTAAAATCCAAAAAAAAATGAAGAAAAAAAAAATGGCAAGAAAGAAGGGGATGAACCCTTAGTCTTTGGATTAAAAACCAACACCTCTTCAATTCAAATCAATAACAAAAGCATTTATTATTTTGGTAAATTATATATATATATATATATATATATACGGTTTCGTTACATATGTTTGCTGAAAACTTTGGCATATCAAATATATATTTATTTAAAGGCAATACCACAATCACGTTAAAAAATTTACAATAAACTCTAAACAAATAAAAAATCAAATACAAAACAAAAAAAAAATCAAAATATCATGACACGTGGCAAATTGTAAGTGGTGCCACATGTTTTAACTATTCACATACTACTCTTTTAATAAAGGTATATATATATATACTAGTCTTAATACCTATACGATGTACGGATTGACTATATATACCGTATGATTGATTTTTTTTAAAAAAATTAAAATAAAATTAGATCATGTTCCATCACATGTATTTGATCTTTTCAATCAGTTAGCATAATAGTGAGAGACGTGTTTGTAATGGTACCACCTAATATAAATTTATGATAATGTGACATGTTTTGTGTCGTTTTAAAATTCCCAACCACATTTAGTTAATTAAAAATTTTAATAATTTATGATATGTTAAAAGTATGATTGTTAAATATAGATTTAAATATATTAAAGGATGTGTTAACTCAATTTTAGTATATTGATAGATTTAGATTAGATAATAAATAGTCAAAGGCATTTGGTTGAAGTTGTTAAGGTGTGGGCCCTTGGTACAAGTGACCAAGGTTCAAATCTTTCCATCAACATATTAATTGTCCTTTGACATAGGAAGCCCCTCTATGAGGGCTTCACTTGGATATACCTAGGTTCAAGTCTGAGGGAGCAGGGTTTACCCCTATTAATCGTCGTGTCTTTGGGCGGATTAGTAGGGGGTCCCCCCATCGGGTATTTGAAATAGGCATTTCTACTTCGAGGGAGCTCTCTAGCGCAGATCTGGTTAAGACAACGTATGCTAGACCTCCTGTTGTCGAACCGCGAAATGAAGTTTCAAGCGAAATTCACCTTTCAAAAAAAAAAATTAGATACTATAAGACAACTGACCTAATAGCTTATTAACCAATCACAGCTCTTGATTTTGTCAAATTGAAAATTGCTGATGTCATTATTAATTTAATTATAAATTAAAAATCCAAATAGTCCTTATCCAAATATATTAGTATATTACTATTTATATTAGTATTTGTAGAAAAAGTCTAACTAATTTACACTTTTTTGTTTTCCATCAATAATTTACACTTTTAGTCTCACTAAATACTTAATTTATAATTATTACATTTTGTAGCCATCAACTCGGGAAATTTTTTTTAATTTTTCATTATTTAATTAAAAAAAATTCAACATATTATTTATAACTTTTTTTTCTTTTATAAAATATTAAAACTATATGTTAACATCCATTTTAAATGAGTATATAAATCAAAAATATTAAATATATATAAAACTATTTTTAAATATATAATACAGTTATTTTAACTTACCGTATGTATATACGATATTAAAATCTAATAAGTAAGTTAAATAAATAATGATATAACGATGTTTACAATTCTTTAAATATATAATACTTTAACATGTAGTCGTTTAACATGTAATAAGACACATCTAATCCATATGAATTTCATTACGAAGTATTAACTTTTATAATGTTTTGTGTTTACCAGCGTATATATTAAAAAAATCTACTTTAACGACCTATTAACCAATCAAAATCTTTGATTTTACTCAATAATTCTTATCTTAGACCCAATATTTAAGATGATTAGCAAAAGTCAACGACGATTTTTACATAATCCTATCATTTTTAAATTAATAATTCTTTTCTTTTAATTTTATTAACTGATAATTCACTAATTACTAATAATTTTCATTTATTTGTATCTCAAACTTTATCTTTTTAAATTGATCATAAATCTCAAATATTATTTTTCAATCAATATATTCAGTTTTTAAATTTTGGGTTTAAGAATTCTTTTTTTTTCAAGCAAATTGATATATTATTTTGAATAAGAAATAAAAGGTACAGTGCCCATGTAAATTGTTATTAACTATTTTTATTAAAAGTTGGTTTGTAGTTACGACGTCCAGTTTTTAAGTACGAACGTTGCAATATCTCGAGTTAAATCGAAAAGTATCTTAAGTTGATGACACATAACAAATGGCAAATCAAAAAATACAAACAAATATTTGTCTACAAAAAAGTATTACAAAAGATGAAATACAATATATGCGTTCAATATTTTAGAGTTATATTCTTTTAGTTTGATTTGACCTATATTTTTTACATTTAAATTTACATATTGAACAATTCATCTTATCTTGAATATGTTATAAATAACCCGTGTATTTGACACGGGCATAAATCTAGTATATGTTTATATATTGGATAATATATGCAAATATATAAAAATAGAGGCCGGTTTTTCCGGTCCGCTCCAACCGGTTGAACCTTGAACCGTCCACTAGACCGGTTCGATGTCCGGTCCGGTTCTGAAAACATTGAATAAAAGTGAACTATGAGCAATAAATTCATCATTCACAGCATATCGTTTTTTAACATTATCTCCAATATCTGATATTTTCAGTACCGGTTTTTGTGGAAACTTCTATGAATGTCGGTTTTTTTTTCTTTTTTTATAAACAACCACCAATACGCATCATATAAAACTAAGGTTATAATATCAAAGTGTTAAATGTCCTATTAGTTTATATTATAAAATAAAACTCAAGCGAATAAGTGTTCATAAATTTTGTTTTATGACTTAAATATCAAGTGTCCTATTATAGTGTATTATAATTAACCCCAATGAATAAGCATTCTATAAAGATTAAAGTTAATAAAAATCTAGCGAATAAGCGTCCTATAATGCTTATTCTATGAAATTGATGTCTTATGACTCAAAATATCAAGTGCCTTATTACGCTGTATTATAATAACACAAAAATGATTAAGCATCTTATAAAGGTTATGAGAACCAAGTGTCAAATGTCCTATTAAGTTATGTTATGATAAAACTCTTGCGAAAAAGCGTCCCATAAAACTGATGTTTTATAACTCAAATATCAAGCGTCTTATTACAGTGTATTATAATAACACCACAATGATTAAGCGTCCTATAAAGTTAAAGTTATAAGACCCAAGTGTCAAGTGTCCTATTAAGTTATGCTCTAATATAACTTTGACAAATAAGGGTCCTATAACAATGAACTTTTACGACTTAAGTATCAAGTGTCCTATTATGTTGTGTTATAATAGGACCCCCAGTATTCGAGTGCCCTATTACATTACCACGTTATAAGACACCAATAACTAAATGTCTTATAAAGTAACTTATTAGGATCCATATTATAAGTGTCCTATTAAGTTATATGATAATAGGACCCCAAATTATCATCCATCCTATTAAATAACTTCTTAGGACACTGTTTAAGTAGCATATATTATAAAAGGACCCTAATTGCTCATCTGTCCTATTAAATAGTTTTTTAGTACACTATTTTAATAGTGTCCCACACAAGGCGTCCTAAAAAGCCCGTTTTGTTGTAGTGAGGATTGGAAGAAATATTGGAAATGGATTTGAGGATGGAGGTAGATGGAGTGTAGGAAAGAAAGAAATCATCAACAAGTATGGGGGGAAAGAATTTTATATTTCCCCGGCCCTTGAACCAATCGGAGGGTATTATACCCGCTATCCATTAAAGTTCCAACCAATAAATCTTCTTTTCTCAAAATAAAATAAACTCACATTAAAGATAAAACTACAAAATAGGTTATTTTATTACCTTTAAATCTTTGGGGTGTTACAACTCTCCCCCACTTGGAATAGATCACGTCCTCGTGAACCAAGCCGCATACAAAGACGGATAATATACAAGAACATCATGTTCGGATTCCCAAGTACATTGCTTCATGCTTC
>JAOEHQ010025490.1:1340-13913 GCA_025447715.1 Asclepias incarnata
CAAACTAAGAATCAATAATTGATTTTATTTCCACAATTAAACACAAGAAGTTATTGTATAAATAGGGGCAGGCATCGGCTCAATTGTACTACACATAGAATTAATCAAAGAACAGAATTTATATTTCAATTGTTGTCATGGTATCAGAGCCATTAGCCTCATCATTTACCCAATAACCTCACCAATTGTATCACCTGAAATCAAACCGAAGCCACCATGGCAGATGGTGCCGGCGGCTCTGGGTCCGATTTGGCATTACAATTAGCAAATTTCTTGCAAAATAACGCTACTCAACAGCCTCAAAATCCAAAGCTATCCGATAACTTACAGATCAATCTCAAATTAAACAGCCAGAATTACGCACTATGGACTCGAATGATTCGAGTCGCCATAGGCGGAAAATCAAAAACCTTACTTAATCATTTAACCGAATCACCACCAGAAAAAACCACATCAGAAAAATATGAAATATGGGAACAAGAAGACTTGATTGTGTTTTCTTGGCTCATTCAAAACATCGAACCAGTTTTAGCCGGAAACCTTACCGGATATTCCACTTCGAAAGAACTATGGGATGCCCTGGTAACCACTTACAGTAGTGGTAAAGACAAGCTTCAAACCTTCAACCTCCATGTCAAAGCAAACGAGCTTAAACAATCGGAAAAGTCACTGGAGGATTTCTGGATCTCCCTTCAGGGAGTTTGGGGAGAAATAGATCGGATAGATCCGAATCCGATGAAATGTGTTGAAGACATCAAAACCTATGCCCGTATCCGATCTGAACAAAAACTTTTTCAATTTTTACATGGTTTAGATCGGAAGTTTGATTCCATCAAACGAGAAATCCTTCGTATCGATCCTCTTCCAACTGCCGAAGCAGCCTATGCAACCGTCCGTAAAGAGGCCGCTCACCAGAATATTCTGGGAGCAACCTCTTCTGAACAGCAAGGAATCGCCGCCGGTTTTGTGGCCGGAGAAACAAGTGGAGGCGGTTTCGCCACAAAGGGATACAACCGTATGGATTTTAAAAAGAAATCAACCATCCAGGATGATAAAGATTAGCTTAAATGTGATGAGTGTGGTATGAAACGACATACAAAGGAGCAGTGTTTCAAACGGGTTGGTTATCCGGCGTGGTGGACGGAAAACAAAAAGGGAAGCCGGGGTGTTAAAGTCGAAAAGGAAAGGACTCCTACTGCCAATACTAACTCCAGTATTAATGATAATCGGCAATCAGGAAAAGAAACCGGTGGAGTAGCGGCGGCCGGAGTGGGTGGAGACAATGATTTTTCGGTGGCAGGTACCAAGGAGAAAGGGGCTGTTGACCGTAACCCTACCTTTCCTTTTATCTCTTTATTTCCTTATAAATCCTCTTTATATGATACTTGTAAACATAAAAGGGGTTTAAATCATGGGCTGGGATATAATCCACAGGAGAAGGCTAATGGGCTTAGCCCAATTCGTTTGGAAGGGGCAGCACATGTAGTCCAAAGGGACGATAAGAATGGGCCGTGGATCTTTGACTGTGGAGCAACAGATACGATGACGTATGATTTGTCAGATTTTTTGGTTTTTTCTAAACCAAAAAAAACATATATCCAGGTGGCGAATAAGGAAAAAATGGATGTGAAAAACGGAGGAACAATTAAAATACATCCAAATATTAAACTCCGTAATTGTCTTTATGTTCCTTCCTTGTCACATAAACTCTTATCGATTAGTCATGTGACGAAGGAACTTAATTGCTCAGTTCTCATGCATCCAAGTTTTTGTCTTTTACAGGATATCAGGACGGGACAGATTATTGGGCGTGGCACTGAGAGAGAGGGTCTGTATTATGTTGATGAAGTTACTCAAACTGGAAGTGTGATGCTGGCCCATGGAACAAAAGAGAGAGAAGCTTGGTTATGGCACAGGAGACTGGGACATCCGTCAGTTAGTTACTTACATACTTTGTTTCCTGAATTGTTTCCGTTAAACAAATCTATTTCTTGTGAAACTTGTCTTTTAGCCAAAAGTCATAGACAAACCTACAAACCTAATAATACTAGAGTTCCTGTTCCTTTTTCTTTAATTCATTCAGATGTGTGGGGTCCTGCCCCAGTTATTGGAGGACAAAGTTTCCGGTATTATGTGATTTTTGTTGATGATTGTACCCGGATGACCTGGATTTACTTCTTGAAAAATAAAGCCGAAGTATATGATAGATTCGTTGTTTTTTATAACATGGTTCAAACTCAATTTCAAGAGTCTATCAAAGTCGTTAGATCAGATAATGGTGGGGAATATGTAAGTACACAAATGAGTCTGTTTTTCCAGTCCAAGGGGATAATTCACCAAACTACATGTCCTCATACCCCAGAACAAAATGGTGTCGCCGAACGAAAAAATCGACTCTTGTTAGAAATGACTAGAGCTTTGATCATTGAATCCTGTGTTCCTAAAAGTTTTTGGCCAGAAGCTCTAGCTACGGCCACTTATCTGATCAATCGACTTCCTACTAAAATCCTAAAAATGAAAACACCATTAAAAACACTCACCGAATATCATACAGTTCCACAAGCCCTCACCCTTCAACCTAAAGTTTTTGGATGTACAGTGTTTGTTCATATTCCTAAAAGTTATCGTGATAAACTTGATCCGTGTGCTGAGAAGTGTGTTTTCCTGGGGTATGGAGTTACTCAAAAAGGATACAGGTGTTATCTTCCAAGAACTCGTCACATGTTCACCACGATGAATTGTGATTTTCTTGAAACCAAGTATTTCTAGTCTCCACAACACAGCAGTCAGGGGGAGGATCAGTATGGCACACTGAGTTGGTTGGAGTATATGCCAGTTAGTGAACACAACAATGATACATCTGGCCAAGAAAAGCAGTCCCAAGAAGAGCAGTCCCAAGAACAACCCTCTCTATTAAGTGCTAACGACAATATAGACCCGAACCTGATATCCTCTGAGGTAAGTAATTCTGTACCTAATGATACTTTGGAGTCTGAAATCCAAAGTAGCACAGATAATATGCAGGAAAGTGTGCAGGAAAATGTAGAAGAAGCGGTTACAGTTCCAGAAAAGTATGTGCTGCCACCTCGGTCAACTCGAGGAATACCTGCAAAGAGATACTCTCCAGAAAGACTTCCCATGAATTCTAAATATCCTGTGACTAATGTAGCGGAGGGATGTTTTTCCCAAGAAGCAAGAGCATTCACAGCAAAATTGTATTCAGAAGAAGTTCCATCCAGTGTCGAACAAGCATTAAAGTTAAAAAACTGGAAAGAAGTTATGGATGTTGAAATGGATGCGCTGATAAAGAATGAAACATGGGATAAGTGTGTTCTGCCACAAGGGAAGAAACCAGTAGGGTGTCGATGGGTCTATACAGTCAAATATAGACCGGATGGTACCATTGAAAGATATAAAGCTCGGTTGGTTGCCAAAGGATATACTCAAACATATGGCATTGACTACTCAGAAACGTTCTCTCCGGTGGCAAAATTAGACACTATAAGAGTTCTTTTCTCAATTGCAGCGAATCAAAACTGGCCCTTACATCAGTTTGATGTGAAAAATGCTTTCCTGCATGGGGATTTAAACGAAGAGGTATATATGGAGGTTCCTCCCGGTTTTTCTCATAACTTTAAAGCTAATGAAGTTTGTAAGTTGAAGAAGTCTTTGTATGGACTGAAGCAGTCACCGAGAGCGTGGTTTGGCAAATTCACACTTGCAATGAAGAAGTATGGATACAAACAGAGTAATTCTGATCACACCCTATTCCTTCTTCGCAGGGGAGATCTCGTGACATGTTTGATAATCTATGTTGATGACATGATTATTACTGGAAATGATGAAGATGAAATCAAGCGGTTAAAGGAAGCGTTGTTTGCAGAATTCGAAATGAAAGACTTAGGGAATCTTAGATACTTCCTTGGGATCGAGTTTTTTAGATCACAGAAGGGAATTTTCATCTGTCAGAAGAAGTATATACTTGATCTTCTAGCAGAGACAGGAATGATTGATTGTAAGCCAGCTGATACGCCTATGGTCATCAATCAAAAGTTATTTATGAAGCTAGAAGCAGAAGCTACTGATAAGAGTAGATATCAGCGGTTGGTAGGTAAGCTTATTTATCTATCTCATACTCGTCCAGATATAGCGTATGCTGTTGGAGTAGTGAGTCAATTTATGCACCAACCTCAAGTAGATCATATGGACGCAGTCTTAAGAATTATCAGGTATCTTAAGGGAACTGCCAATCATGGAGTCTTGTTTAAAGCGAATGGTCATATGAAAATCCAGGTGTATACAGATGCTGACTGGGCAGGGGACAAAGGAAACAGAAGGTCGACTTCGGGATATTTTTCCGTGATAGGAGGTAATCTTGTCACATGGAAGAGTAAAAAACAAAAAGTTGTGTCTTTATCCAGTGCTGAAGCAGAGTTTAGAGGGATTGCTAAAGGTTTGGCAGAAGCATTATGGCTACGGAAGCTTATGTCTGAAATAGGATATACTCCTAAAGAAAGTATCCAGATCTTTTGTGATAATGAAGCTGCCATTCAAATCTCAGAAAATCCAGTACAACACGACAGAACTAAACATGTTGAAGTTGATCGACATTTCATCAAAGAGAAGCTAGAAGATGGAGTCATTAAGTTACCGTTTGTCAAGTCAGAAGATCAGCTTGCAGACATCTTGACTAAAGCAGTAGGAACAGTTATGTTTCACAAATGTTTGAGCAAGTTGAATTTTGGTGATCCCACTATCCAACTTGAGGGGGAGTGTTAGAATGAGAAGATTACGGGGATCAGAACAAATCATCATTTCCCGGAATAGAGGATCCTTTCTTTGACAGCAAACTAAGAATCAATAATTGATTTTATTTCCACAATTAAACACAAGAAGTTATTGTATAAATAGGGGCAGGCATCGTCTCAATTGTACTACACATAGAATTAATCAAAGAACAGAATTTATATTTCAATTGTTGTCATTACTTTGGTAAGTGCCACACAAGGTGATCCCTTGGCACTTGTTTATCTCTGTACGTCCTGTTTAGGACTGGTGGTTCTCTGTACGTCCTATTTAGGACTGGTGGTTCCTATACGTCCTGTTTAGGACTGGTGGTACTCTGTACGTCCTGTTTAGGACTGGTGGTTCTCTGTATGTCCCGAGTGGACTGGTGATTCAATCTTGTTTTATATATAGTTGGGAATCGTATTTTGTGATTATGATATGTTTGTGTGTAATCGTTAATCTGTGTTGATTGAGTATTCAGTGTTGTGATTCAATTGTGCTAAACGGTGTGTGCTGCTTACTGTAAGTAATCTCTATAGCTCTCTTATGTTGTACACACTATTGGTTTATCGATACAAATTCGTTTTCGTTTAACTTTAACCTGCGAACTCACCAACATAATGCTGACAAACTCTAGTACACTTTTCAGGTAACCCAGTAAACCCGAGGAATCAAGCAGGATGATTGTAGCGCTGGACAGGAATCGAGGAACTGGCGCATATTCTGTTAGATTAGTATTCAGGGATATGCGCTCTAGATAGCGTTCCTTGATTGACTTTATTTTTCTCGAGTATGATACTTGTATGCACCCTTCCTGTGGGGTAGAATGTTATTAATCACATACTAGTATGCATTGTAGACAATTGTGATGATGTGAGTTGTATCGAATACTTGTGTTGATTTCTATGGAAATTATGTTACATTTAGTATTCTCTATGTAATTATCCATGTCGTGTTGTGCTTTATGTGGCAGTATACTTCCACCTTGTTGGGGTGTTACAGAATGGTATCAGAGCCGTGGTTATAGAGAATTAGGTGGTTTTGCCTAGACTATAACCTAAGCACCTCATGTAGCATGCATAATAGGATGTTATGCTTGCAATCTGTGAAATCATGATAAGTGTACGTTCGCATGGTCCTTAAAGATTATATCCTCGTTTTGTGCATCAGTATGCAATAGAGTACTCTGGAAATCGTTTCTGTGTGTTCCTGTGTGGTTCGGTAATCATATGTAGGATTGATGATTGAGTATTGTTTAGATGTTTAATTATTCTTTGCAAAGTGAAGTGATGGCAATAACGTAGTATGGCATGACGATACCATAGAAACGCCTGATCAACAGTTCTACGGTTACGCGATGCCATATGTAAGTTATTGGTATCATGGATTGCGCATGCGTAGTTGATATGGTAGGTAAACTGAAATATTCATGTGTGTTGGTAATGTGGTGGGTTAGCCGCTGGTCAACCCTATATATAAGCATTACCTGGACATCAAAGATATTTCGGAACCGGATCCCGATATGCCCTTGATATGCACGAAATGTGGTAGGTTAGCCGCTGGTACACCCTATAGATAAGCATCAAATGTATATTAAAGGTAGGAATTAGACCCGGACCATATTTAACTATAATTGTTTTGAGTTCTTTCGTTATTCTGAAATGTTGATGTGAGTTATTCATGCGATGATTTGGTAAGTAGAGATTGATAATCGTAAAGTAGAGACTTTGGAAATTCTTAATGCGTATATTAGTGATAGAAATTGCGAGAGTGGTTCTATGAGTATCGTGAAACTAATTATCGGGTAAAACGTGTTTATTATAGAATGGCTAGAACAAGATCAACAGGTGGTTAAGGCAGAGGCCATAGAGGAAGCCGAGGTGGTGGTTGTGGGGGTGGCCGAGGTGATGAGGGGGAAGAGCCTCATGTCGAGCAACCCCAGAATACTGAGATGGCCACGATGATGGCTCAGATGATTTCGAACTTACTACCAACTATTGTGGCTCAAGTCACGACCGCAATGGGAGGAACAGGTGGAGGTCAGGGAGAAGGTGTTGTAGATCAGGTTGGAGATCAGGGAGGTATACATGAAGAACCAGTGGTTGAACAAAATGTACAGGGTGATCAGGGTGGTGATGGTGGGGATGCAGGAGAGGCTGGATATGGAATAGCCGGGATAAACCTTAGAAGGGCGAATGATGGGTACCGTTTGGGATGTACCTAAAAAGATTTTAAAAACTGTGGGCCACCTGAGTATGATGGGAAAGGTGGGGCAACTATGTATGTAAGATGGATAGAGAAAATGGAAGCTGTAATCTCACGAAGCAACTGCACGTACGATCAGAGAATCAACTACGTTACTGGATCACTAGTGGGAGACGCCCTCAGTTGGTGGAATTCTGAAGTAGAGATAAAAGGTAGAGATGTCGCACTAGACATGTCCTGGGGTGATTTCAAGAGATTGATGTATGAAAAGTACTACCCAACTTATGAGATGCAAAAGCTGCAACTGGAGTTTACTCAGCAGCAAATGGATGGGGCCGATTATGCCAGTTATACCAGCAGGTTTCACGAGTTGTCACGGCTGGTCCCTCATCTAAGAAGCCAAGAAGATTGAGAAGTATATTCTGGGATTAACTCGTCAAGTTCGCATAATGGTTTCATCTCCGATGCCAGCTACTCTCCAAGAAGCTATCACCAGAGCCGGCAGTGTCACTGAAGAACTGGTGATAAGTAGGGTACTGAGCAAGAACTCGAACAAGAGGAAGGATGCACCAGAATCGAGTGGGAAGAAGGGTAGGTTTGATAAGAAGAGGCAGAACAAGGGTAAAGCTTTTACTGCAGTGGAGCCAGAGAAAAAAGGGGTATACAGGACCGCACCCTCAGTGTGCGAGGTGTCAGTATCATCATGCAGTGAATACCCCCTGCAGAGTTTGTTTCAACTGTAACCAGGCTGGACATATGGCCAGAGACTGTAGAGCGGGGGCCAGAGAGTTGCACCACAGAATGTTGCTCCGCTGAATGTTAGGTATCCTCAAGGGAATCGGGGAGCTTGTTTTGAATGTGGTAGCCGAGATCATTTCAGGAATGCATGTTCTCAATGGGTTGGGCATCAAGTACAAGTGGTCGTGCACCCGAATCAGTGTCAGATCGTGGGCCCCAACCAGAACCGGGGAAATCAGGGTCAAGGTCAGGGCCAAGGTCAGGGTTAGCAGGTCAGAGGTAGAACTTTCTCCATCAACGCAACAGAGGCAAAATATGACCCTAACGTCGTAGCAGGTACTTTTCTATTGAACGATCAGTTTGCCACTGTATTATTTGATTCTAGCTCAGACTATAGCTTCATCTCAACTGATTTTATTCCTCTGCTTAGTGTAATGCCTAGCCTGATGTCCTTTTGTGTTAAAATTGAAATGGTTAATGGTGGGCTAGTTAAGTTGAACCGTGTTGTACGCAACTGCACTTTAACGTTAAATGACCACCCATTCCTAATAGACTTAATCCGGTTTGACATGGGTAGTTTCGATGTGATTGTGGGGATGGATTGGATGTCAGCGGTTGATGCGATGATCAAATGTAGTAATAAGGAGGTCCGAATATCGTTGCCTAATGGGGAAGTGTTGAGAATTCAGGGCGAAAGTGCAGAGTCTTCAGAAGGGAAGATTATGAGTGTTACAGTCAAGAAGGTTGAGTTGGGGAGTGTACCGGTGGTTCGGGTCTTTCCAGATGATCTACCAGGTTTACCCCCGTCGCGACAGTTAGATTTTCCTATTGACCTCATTCCCGATGCGAAGCCAGTCGCGAAAGCTCTATACAGATTAGCGCCATCCGGAATGCAAGAATTGGCGACACAATTGCAAGAACTTCAAGACAAAGGTTTCATTCGTCCTAGTCAATCGCCTTGGGGAACACCAATATTGTTTGTGAAGAAGAAGAATGGATCTTTTCGTATGTGTATAGACTACCGAGAGTTGAACATGCTGACGGTGAAGAATCGATACCCACTCCCCAGAATCGATGATTTGTTTGACCAATTACATGGCGCAAAATTTTTCTCCAAAATCGACTTACGTTCAGGGTACCATCAGCTGCGAGTACACGATGACGATATTTCGAAGACGGCATTCCGAACGCATTATGGGCATTTTGAATTCACAGTGATGCCTTTTAGGTTAACCAACGCACCAGCGGTATTTATGGATTTGATGAATCGCGTATGTAGACCGTATTTGGATAAGTTTGTTATTGTATTCATTGATGATATCCTTATTTATTCAAAGTCAAAGGAGGAACATTGAGGAAGGTTTTCGAACTACTTCGAACAGAGAAATTTTATGTGAAATTCTCTAAGTTTGAATTTTGGTTGGAAGAAGTCCACTTCCTTGGGCACGTGGTGAACAAGGATGGTATTCATGTGGACCCGAGCAAGATAGAGTCAGTGAAGAACTGGAGAAGGCCAGAGACACCGACAGAGATTCACAGTTTCTTGGGTTATGCGCTCTAGTTAGCGTTCCTTGATTGTCTTTATATTTACTCGAGTATGATACTCATATGCACCCTTCCTGTGGGGTAGAATGTTGGTAATCACATGCTAGTATGCATTGTAAACATTCGTGGATTCATGTCTTGTATCGAATACTTGTGTTAATTTCTATGGAAATTATGTTTCATTTAGTATTCTCTATGTAATTATCCATGTCGTGTTTTGCTTTATGTGGCATCCCATATTTCCGCCTTGTTGGGGTGTTACAGCTTTTGTCTTCGACTTCTGGTGATTGCTTGTTGTATGATCAATGAAAATACCAAACTGCTAATTAAACATGATTAGCAATTCTGTTTAACTAATTAAATCCTAAGTCCGTTTTTGCTCCATGTTTGTTCATTTATGTTCGTGACCATTCAATAAATTATATGTGAAAGGTCTTCATTCATTTAAGTTCGTATAAAGGTATATATATTTTGTTTGTTGCGGGGCCTCATTGTGGGTGAGCCTAACAAAAAATTGGCACGTGTTCTATCCTCGTCTAAGAGCGTACTTAATCGACTATATGTGGTGGTATTCATTCAGCTGTACTTACATCGGTATACTAAAACCTTGCAGTATGGTTGTGTATGTACCAATGCGGTAAAGGATTAAGGGGTTCCTTCCGATTAACCTTTTTTTATATTTTCTTTGTAATTATAATCAATATCTATATTTAAAAGGAAAAAAGCCCCTTTAATAAATATATAGACTTCTTTAATTTTTAAACCCTATTTCCTTTTCATTTTCGACTATAATTCCACCTACCTCACTTTATTTTTTTTAAATATTTCGACTATAATTCTACCTACCTCACTTTATTTTTTAAAATAATTGATTGATTGAATATCTAATAATAAAATCAAACATAAGCATGTCTGATAAGTATTTTCAAAAGATGAATGATTGCTTTTAATTATATGTTCATTCGTTTAACGAACATGAAGAAATCAATTTTCTTAATGAAAGAATATGAAGATAGTTTTATGTTTATTTATCTGTTTTTAAATCGTTTGTTAAGTTAAACGAAAGAACATGAATAAGGTTACAACCCTAGAGTTACAACTACGCAATTGTGATAGTCCTCATGTTGATAGGAATGGATGTAATTTGATAGAAAGTAATGCTGAAAAACAGAATATTTTTCATTTTATTTTGTTACACATATGAGAGATTCGTCGAAGGAAGAGCTCATACAAGATCAAAGACTAATGTTTTTTTTCTTTATAAATAAATTAAAAAAATTGACCGCAGCTTCACGAGGAAAACAAACTGCCTAATATCTTCTTATGGAATAAGTTCGATCATATGAGTTTAAACAAGCCCAACGCAAACATTAATGTTTATATGGCGTACTTAACAAGTCAGGAACAAACAAAAAAAGGGTAATGGGGGAACCCTAGCCCCGGTATCACAATTGGATACCCTTCGATCCACCCTGTATGAGCCTTATGATGCCGGTACAATACCTTCATCCTAATCCCCATATGATCTGGGCACCCGGAAGGATCGAACCCGCGTCTTTAGAACTTCACATGTAGGCCTAGGCTTCATTGGTAAAAGGTACCTTAAAGGAATTGTTTTTTGTGCCAAGCGGGGATCGAACTTGGGACCTTAGGGTCACCAATTGCTTCCCTTACCACTAGACCAATTCCTAGTTGGTTCATGAACAAACATCAGTTAACATATATATTCGTGTATTCTTTTCTAGATATAAACTTGATCGCTTTTTGGATGAAGTCGATCGGGCCGGTAGATACGAAGGCCACGACAATCGCATTATCAAGTTGAACCAAATTCCATATGTACTAACACAAGACGATATGGATGAATCAAGTCCAAGTTGGTGCATTGGTTTATCCCTTGCTTTTTATGTCACTTCAATGATGGTGCATGCTCCTTTTTCCTTTATGCCAATGCCTTTTAACCATGGTACACATATCTTATTCCCCATTTAGGCATCCATTCCTTCCTTTCATGATCATTCCCATTTTAACACACTTGATTTAGAAACAATTTATTCATTTGTGATTCTTATGTACTCTTTAGTGGAAGCAATAGTGAGTTCTGGCTCCTTTTGTGTCTAAATCCAACCGCGTTTTACGTTATTCCTTTGGTACGGTACGCACAAACCGGTTTTGGACGAATTATGTCATGTCATGATTCACTTTGCTGTTGTTCGTCTTTGTGTTGAATTCGAAGCGTGGAGATATAATGAAACCTTGTTTACCTAACATAATGTTGGTGAAAAAACAACCCTAAAACGTGCTACAAACTATAGAGAAACGACCGAAATAGATCATGAGAGCACAACTCATCAACCATATAGAGAAAATGGATGTCTTGTCAAGTGGAAGGAGTTTTTAATGTTTATAGATCATTAACTTAATGATGGAGGAATATAGTTTAGGGCTAGACGAATTTAACCCAATATCCATTTTTCACGAGTAGTCGTAACTCACATGGAAGATAGATATTATCACAATTGGATATCGTTAGTAACGTGTGTTTGGTTCATAGATTGTTTTTGTAAGGAATGACATCTGTCAAAGGAATTAGAATTTAAAGGAATGGAACGTGAAGAAATGTTTTTTGTCTGTTGGAGATTCAAGAGAGGGAATGAATGAAAATCCATCCAAGACCCCCAAGGTATGGAGATTTCATCAAATGAAGGAATGTTTACATTACAACGGAATGAGATTCCTTCATTTTTTGACAACCAAACATACTAAAGAATGGAATTTAATTCCGATGGCTTTTAAAATACTGCTCTCTAGTAGCAAGTAGCAACGTCTTCCTTCTATAATACTAAGGAAATAATTTGTTTAGTAGATGTAACATGAGTGCTTTGTATATGTCGAGTACTAAGGATCAAAATGTTAGATTTGTATGATTTTAACATGTAAATACTTACTTATACACATGAGACGACCCTCATTACCTATACCAAGGTTAGAATCATTGGAGAGAAAACACTTCAACAATAACTCTCAAACAACATTTTTTACAAAGATTTGTGTATTCATCTTAAACAGTGTTGTAATAGAACTTTTAGCTTAGATTAATAGAGTTTCTTTAAATTGTTTCATATCAGATCGTATTTGTCATTCAACTATTTAGGTTAGTGTTACTTGTAATTACTTATTCTCCATCTAAACTAGTTTAATACCCGGTCGGTGACCGGGTAAAAAAAACAAAATTGTCCTTAAAATTTATGAAACATATTCTATAATTTCTCATAAAATATAAACCAAATAATGATA
>JAOEHQ010025501.1:0-13912 GCA_025447715.1 Asclepias incarnata
ATAAATTCGAGAGTTGGTTACGCGTTTCGATACGATAGTACGTTTAAATAAAATAATTTAAATTAAACGTATAGTTAAACAGTGATGTACGAATATGCGTATATTTAAAATACGAAATGTTACATCCTCCCCCACTTGAGAGAATTTCGTCCTCGAAATTAAGTAAAGTTATACAAAGAGTTGAGGATATTTATTCTTCATGTAATCTTCACGTTCCCACGTGAACTCTGGACCATGAGTTGAGTTCCAACGAACTTTAACGATAGGTATTTGACTATGTCTTGTCCGCTTTGTATTACGATCTAAGATTTCAATAGGTTCGTTCACAATTTGGAGTTTGTCATCAACACGTACATCCGTCACAGGGATGATTTCAGGAATATGAGCCAGACATTTCTTCAAGTTAGAAACATGAAAAGTATTGTGAACGTTGCCGAGTTCAGGTGGCAAGTCAAGTTTGTAAACGACTGGTCCAATACGTTGAATGATTTCAAAATGTCCGATGTAGCGAGGATTAAGCTTTCCTCGCTTGCCAAAACGGATTGTGCCTTTCCAAGGCGAGACTTTCAAGAGAACTTTAAACACATATCTCAATACTTGAAGTATTCGACTTTCAAGAAAACCGACCCAAACCGAACCGAAAAACCGACAATCCGAACCGAACCAAAACCGAATATAACGGTTTTGGTTTTCTAAAAACCGAACGGATCGGTTCGAGTTTCGGTTTTAGGCCAAAACCGACTCAAACCGACCCATGCTTACCCCTACCTGTAGTTGATCCAACTTAATCAAGTTGGAGAATCATCAACTCTTGAATTAAAATTAAGGGTCAAAGATAATTTTAACTTTTTATTTTAATCCAAAGTTAGGATCTAACTTGCAACTTTAGAGATTCTAATAATTCTATAACATTCCATATTCAATGCATTATTAATTAATGAAAACAACAAATTAAAGATAAGAAAAAAAAGTCAAAACAAACTCTTTCATGTCATTCAATCTCTATCACTTCTAAAACCTGGAAAGAATTGTACAAAACACACAGACTGACTATCAAAGAGAGAAAAAGACAAAGGAAAAAAAAAAAAGAAAAAAGAAGAGAGAATCAAACAGTGCTTTTTGATCTGATCATCTTCCATTTTTTAAGATTGACATCCCTTTTTCATTTTGGGTTCTCAAACTCTGTAAGCAAGCCCTCCCTCCTGATTCCCTGTTTCTCTTTTCTTTATCTGATTTGATTGTTAGCTGATTATCTCTTATGTGGCTTCCTTACAATTTCAATCTTGATTATTTTATGATCTATATATACAATAAAGTCTACAAATTGCTTTATGAAGTTTTTTAATTACTTACCATGAAAAAAGGTATGCACTTTGACTTTAAAAAATAAATATATATATATATTGCTTTTCTGCTTCAAATTATATGGAATTTTATTGTTTTTCTTGATTATAAAGTCTGAAAATGATATGGGTATTTTTTTGTTAATTTTTACATGTGCCACCAATGTCAAAAATGAACAAGCTTTTTAAGAAATTAATTAATAATTAGATGAACAAGATTGTGTGTCTAAAGTAAATACCAGGACTAGAAATCGCAATAAATCGGTTTTAAATGTTTAAGTAGTAATATTCACTATCAACCTGCCAATGTGGGGTTACCCCACTTGGTAGAGGCTCTTGCCTCTTGGGTAAAGTCCGGGGTTCAATTCCTTGCAAGATGTATCGGTTAGTTAAAAATAAATGATGAGTAGAGTGGTATGCATAAATATATATATATATTATATATATATATATATATAAGGTGAAGATATATTACTATATATGGTATATTGACTTTCTTAAAGCTTATGGTTTGGATACAATAGTTAAGTTTTTGAATTTGTGATTTGCAGAGTCTGTGGGATATCTATTAAGATATACGATAAAGATATACGATATTGTTTCACATTTGTACGGTGTGCTCTTGATTGAAAGTCCATGATGGCGGGGATGAGTCCAATGACTGATACTTCCACTGATGGGGACACCGATGATAAGGTTATGGGAGTATTTCTTTAACCACTTGATGTTAACCTCTCTTTTCAAGTCATTCTATTGTTGTACATAGGACTTCTGGGAAGCTTGAAGTCATGATTTGTTAACTACATTAATATTTTACTAAAAGAGTTGATGTTTAATTTCTCATGTATTGCCAATTGATGTTAACAACTGGAAAATATTAGTTGATACTAGTTTGGTAAAGTCGGAGACTTGATTGCTATAAATGGAGTTTTTGCTAATACGCGGTATTGTTTATTCTGATGCAGTTTCATAGTGGTAATTCGCTTGGGCATGTGGTTTCTGATGCTAGTGATAAATCGAGGGATCAAAAGGTTTCTTGTTTGTGTTACTTTCATTTTCTACTGTCCTCTTTCGTTGCTATATTTTCTTGTAAAATATTCTAAAGTGATCGCTATGTATCCACTATTTGGAATTCATTAAAGAAGGGAACAAAAGAAAAAGTTAAAGAATCGCTAATTTATCATCTTGACTTTGCTATTGATGTTACACTTAAACAATCTTGTCTACCTTGTCATACAATTATCAGCATTACCAATAATTGTACATGGCAAGTCTTTTAAGGCCCTTCATGTCCAATGCAGCCGGGCATTCAAAAGTTCTATTTGTCTGATTATAATATTGAACTATAATTTCAGACACTTCGTAGGCTTGCTCAAAATCGTGAAGCTGCAAGAAAAAGTCGTTTGCGGAAGAAAGTAAGTATCTTTTCACTGGTACTCATCTCGCATCTTGAATGTTTGTTCTGATTTGGCGTGAGAAACACAATGTTACCTAACTGATGGTGGATGTTTGGTGACAATATGATATACTTCATTGTTAAGATATGCTTGTAATATGCAAACCTTAGCTATGTTTAGATGCTATGGCAGAGCCAGGCAACTTATGAGGGTGAGCAAAACGTATAAAGTTGATTATAGTCTTTGTTTTGGGGGGAAGGGAATTAGGGAACTCTGTAATCTATGATTATATGTTGATTATATTAGAGTGGTGTCTGCGTCACAGGATCCGATCCGTCACTGTGTAGGTGCTATAGTTAGAATGTGTTTAATTTACCATTAATGTTCCAACTGAAATAATTTATGCAAGATTAGTCATGTTTAAGCAATCAAGTTGCTACTGATAACTGAATGTGGAAACATGTGATATTTTCATCTTTCTGACCAGTAAGAGGTCACTCTGCATCCTGAAGGAATCATAATTATATTTATCTTTGATGATTCCCGTGGTAGCTCTTTACCAGGATAAGAAAAAGAGGTAGAGTGGTGAGAGTTCTCCTTAAAACTCAATAGCAATGGGGCCTTCATTTCCCTTTCATTGCTTCCAGTCTTTCCTCCGTGATCTCAATAATATCTGGAAGCCAACGATTATGCAAGTTTTTTCAAGTTGTAAAGTAATTGTCTTGCATGATTGTGAAGAATTGAAGTAAAGCTAGCAAATCATGAATTGGCTTTATAATGAAATTATGAAAGCCCTATTCCGTAGGAACTAAATGATAATGAAGTAGGCCGTGATGTTCATCCAACCTTTTTAATAACCAGCTATTGTTGATGATCCAGTATCATTTAGTGATGTTTGTTACTTGTGGAGCTAAAGAGTGATTCCCCATCCAAAGCAAATTACAAAAACTTTCCATGTTGGGCTGTTCCTGAATATTCTTATATGTTAACTTTTCAATCATAATTTAGTTATTCTGCCTGCCAGTAACTGTTACTTGAATTTCGTACTTTACTTTTATTCTACAGCTTCTCTGTGTTTTCTTCTTAGCACTGTGCATTTTAGATGTTTGATTAATAAACTAACATTTTGAGTTATGTGTCCTATAAAATCCCGCTCTTTTTGGTATGTAGCATTTCAGATACCCCTATTTATAGCATGACCAGTTCTATGTATTTCTTCACTCATAATCAAGACTGTAAGGCTGAAGTGAACCTATGTAAGTATTTTCGGTGGTTTTATAGGCTTATGTCCAGCAGCTTGAAAGTAGCAGAATGAAGTTGAGCCAACTTGAGCAAGAGCTTCAACGAGCTAGGCAGCAGGTTTGGTTTGACCAGTACTTTTCAACAACTCCCTTGAAGCACGTTCATTTGTCTTAATGTTATTTCTCCTTTGCTGAAAGGGCGTCTTCATTTCAAGTTCAGGAGAACAAACTCAATCTACCAGTGGAAATGGTATGACCATGTTGTCATTTTCAGTCTTAAATCTTCTTTAAATAAAGTTTAATTTCTAATATCATATAATAGCTAGATTACATTTTTACCCTTGCTTTTTGCACACGTTTGTATAATAATGGTTAATGATAAAATGGTAAAATCAATACGTTACTTTTGGAAGTGGTGGACATTTAATTTGGGAAAAACAAAAATAGAAAAGTAGACAATTAAATTGGGATGGAGGGAGTAGTATGTAGAGTCGTCTAGATTTTTAACTATAAATTCACCCAACTTTCATAGATTTTGCCCGTAATGTTCACTTGGAAGATTTGATTTCTATTAATCCTTTTGTATTTTGTGAAATTCAAACCCTTAAGTTGTACTTCCTTCTTGGCTTGATTCTTTATCATGGTTCTAAAAAACCTCTTGAATCTGAGCAAACATAGAGATAGGAACAAGTAGCACAATGTGACCAATATGTTAACTCTTGAGTTTTGAGTAACCAGTTAATATATTGCGACAATGTTAAAATATTGTGAGATATTAAATGCCCGTCATTGAGATTAATTTTTGGTCAAAAGTAACTAATCTAATGTGTTTGCAACTTATATACGTTTCTTTGTTGAGAAGCATGAAAACTGCAAATTGACTTTGACTCGGATAAAAAGGCTTGCCATAAATTGATCTAAGATGTTTACAAAGGCTATATTTATATGAATTAGTACATTACATGTTTAGGTTTAAGAGGTTGAAGTAGTTTTGGGGTAAACTATTACTAATATATCCTGTAGAAAAATAACTGATGCTTTATGTATTCAGGGGCCTCATCTTTTCATGTTGAATATGCACGGTGGCTGGAAGAGCAAAACCGGAGAATTAGTGAGCTTAGAGAATCTGTTAGCTCACATGCTGCTGATGGTGAACTTCGTACTATTGTTGATGGATGTGTGGCACATTATGAAGAAATATTCAGAATAAAAGGTGATGCTGCGAAGGCTGATGTCTTCCACATTCTATCAGGCATGTGGAAAACACCTGCAGAACGGTGTTTTCTTTGGTTGGGTGGATTCCGTTCTTCAGAACTCCTCAAGGTGAGTAGCATATCGTGCATCATGTCCTTACTGTCGATAACATCTGACGGATTGAATAAAAATTTAGCTTAAAACTGAATGAGTCAACCAAGTTTAAATTTTTGTTGAAGTGTATTTTAATGCCTACAACTTCCTAAATTACTTTATTCAAAGATTCAGATTACTATTGTAATAATATATTTTATACATTAACTGTTAACAAAGAATTAAAAAAAGCTGAACATAATAATGTTTTAGATCAGCTGATCCCGAACTGGCCTGTTTTGACATGCAACCCAAGTCGCCATCTTACAACCTTAAGATTTTAGTGATGAAATGTTAGTTAAGTTAAAAAATGCATCGATCCTTCTCCTTGTTTATTGATGAGGTTGTTTTCTGAAATACATAAGAGTATAAGACAGATAAATATGGAGTAGGGACCACAAGTTATACACACCTTGACAAGGAACAAAAGAACATGAATGGTTTTACAGGGCTGTTTGTTAACAATTTTTAGTGCAATTGGGCTAAAACGGGCAGGATTTTGTTGCTCATGTCACATGCGTAAAGTTGATAAACCCCTGAAAATTCCTCAGATATGCCACTTGGTACCAAACCAAAAAATCCTCATTTTTAGTCTAATGCAGGGAGTAGAATTAGGTGCTTAAAACTGGAGAGAGAAACCAGATAAACCAGAATTAGTTTTAGTGTTTCTGTTTTTGGTGCGTATATAAATACTAATTTATAATCATGATTTGTTTGCAGCTACTTATAGCCCAATTGGAGCCTTTAACGGAGCAGCAGTTATTGGCCATCAATACCTTGCAGCAAACATCACAGCAGGCAGAGGACGCCTTATCACAAGGAATGGATGCATTGCAACAGTCTTTAGCCGAGACATTAGCAGGCTCACTTGTGCCCTCGGGTTCATCAGGAAATGTAGCAAATTATATGGGTCAAATGGCGATGGCTATGGGTAAACTAGGAACACTTGAGGGCTTCATTCGTCAGGTGCTGATTACTGCATCTAATTCGTGTTCTTTCTTTCTCTCTTATACGCACACACGTGCATAAATGATCACATAATGCCACTAGAGGTTTGGGTCATATTATATTCAGGGTCAGCCAAAAAGAAACAGGTGACAGGCTAAACGGTTAAAAGTTGCCTAAATTATCTCTTTGTTCAAGATAGGTAGATCATCGTTCTGATGATTATCATAATATGAGTTTTTTATAGCAAGTATATACGTGTAATAAAAGATGAACCAAAAAACATTGTTGTCTCAATCTAATCTGATGCAGCTAGTTTTGACCCGTCCTAGTAAGTCTAAAGACCTATAGTTTGCAACTCAATTTGATCGTTATATAATGTGGCCTGCCCATTATGCTCCTTAGCACACATCCAAGAGGGTTGTGGACTAGGTCAGTCATTAGCATGAGATTGCACTTGTGGTTCCCGCTAGATGCATTCAACTTCTTTGAGGGCATGCCTAAAGACCTATAGTTTTCTTGGGCCATATGTAGGAGAGGTTTGTGTGAAAAATGCATTGGTTGGCCCAAAAAGACTAAAAACCGTGGTTAGGGGTGGCAAATTTGAACCATTTACTTATGAATGGGTCAGTGGATTTGGGGTATATCTTATCTTTAACGGGTCAAATGGATAAAGTAAAAAGTTGACTGAGAAGGAAACCTGTCAAATGGATGAAAGAGATTGATAGTTTTCTTGAGTGTACTTTTAACTTTTAACCAATACAGTATTCTAAATCGCTGCGTTCAAATAAATAAGTATTTGTAAAAGCATAGTTTTTTAATCATATTTACCACATTAATACTTTTTAAATAATGCAAAAAAGGACAAAATGTTTGCAGGTTTCCTGACTCAAGTCTTTAACTATCTATACTAAAACTTACCCATTTTTGACCATGGTTACCATAACACACTGGCACATTAATGGGTCATAAAATAGTTTGGTGGTGGTAACAGGCAGACAACTTGAGGCAACAAACGTTGCAACAAATGCATCGGATATTGACAACGCGCCAATCAGCTCGAGCACTTATAGCCATCAATGACTATAACTCGCGTCTTCGGGCCCTTAGTTCATTATGGATTGCACGCCCCCGAGAATGATCTTCTCTTCCAATGTTTCTGAATTCTGACTCATCTATGCTTCCACCACAGGTGACTAAAAGCAAAAGGTAGCCAAGTCTAATTGTAGGTTTTTGCTTTTTTGTTGCCGTTTAGTCATAGCAGAATTTTATTGTTGAGCAGAATGTTTTTAAAGGAGTATTCAGTTTTAGTCATGAAATGATTATTTTCCTAGATATGTATTGTAAGAGTTGTAACATGCCATTTTACATGCTCATTATATTTTGAGGAGTTGTAATTATTGAACATTATATGCTTGAAAGACTTGGATCTTTGCATAGGATATTATTTGTTGGACGTGCTACCGAAAAACAAGCGGCTTGGTAATGGGTCAAACGGGCGTGGAAGACTTGAAAGCACTATTCTTACAATTACAAGATTGCTTTTTCATGCACTTATAACTAAATCAATTACTTCACTAGGTAAAACGGTACACCCATTAGAGCATACGGCTATACTATCATTACTAAAATACACTGGACACTCGTCGTCAAAACAGAGTAGTACCGCAAAAATCGCATTGCAATCCTTGCGCCCTTCTCTTAGGAAATAGTAAGAAAGACTTGAGACTTGATTCACAACGATCTCTTTTTTTAGGAAATTTCTTGTCACAGATTCTTATTGCAGACCTGTCTTTAACCCGATTTCAGACCTGTCTTTAACCCGATTTAGTATGGTACAATTTATGAACCTTTTGACCATTTGATGTTTTCTATTATGGATAGTTTTATCCATATTATAAGTTAATCTTGCTATCTACTAAAAAAATTTATACAAAATCAACAAATTATCATATCAATTGTCTCGCGCTACCTTTGTATTGTGAAAGGGTTTTTTTTTTTTTTTTTTGACTATGTCGTTCATGTATATTAGTGTTACTTTCAAGCAACTTGCTAATAAGTTCGTTTTGATCAACGAGAGGACAAAAAAATATCGATGAAAGTAATCCAACTTAACATGGTCATCAATAGTCGGTACAAGCTACAAAGCCAACAAGCAATTCCGCGGAATGCTTGCGTGCGGTGAAGCCAAGATTATATTGACACTTTTGCAAGAACACTCCTGACCAAACGTGCTAGAACGAATCCTTATAGTTCTCGGAACAAATGGTAGCAAGCCTCAATTCATCACATATATGACTCGTGTTAAGAAAGATTGCAGAAAACCATGAAGCATAAACAACGATGATGAGAAAATTAAAAATAATAATCCAAACTGTTCTATGTTTATAAGCAATTGCAAAATATAAAGAAAATGGCATGCAAGAAGAAACTAATTAAGACTAGCACCAAAGATACAGAGCAAACAAGCAAATGACAGAGTTGAACTACAAATAAATGGAAACAAGTTAAACCAAAAGTAGCCAACAAACTTTACGAGTACGAACCGAATGTATAAGCACATATAGAATCATACCGAACTTTAAAAGGTTACATCGACTTCTACTGAAATTGTTTCGTTCGTGTTTTTACCTCTTTTTTAAAAAGATGGGTTTGATGTCGAAGATTCTCACTTTGCCATCATGACCTTCACGAATTCCTCATAGTTGATCTGGCCATCACCATCAACATCAGCCTCACGGATCATTTCATCAACTTCCTCATCAGTCAGCTTCTCGCCAAGATTTGTCATAACATGACGAAGCTCTGCTGCAGAAATGAAACCATTTTGATCCTTGTCAAACACACGGAAAGCCTCCTTAAGTTCCTCTTCAGAGTCTGTGTCCTTCATCTTCCTAGCCATCAGATTCAAAAACTCTGGGAAATCAATAGTCCCGTTCCCATCAGCGTCAACTTCATTGATCATGTCCTGTAGTTCAGCTTCTGTTGGATTTTGACCCAGCGATCTCATAACGGTTCCAAGTTCCTTAGTAGTGATACAACCTGAATCATAGTGCATAAATCATCATCACAATGGAACTTTGATAAAGAAAGATGACCACACAAAAATAGCATTGGTAAATGGTAGATTTAGGATTGTAAACAAGTTGAGCCAGCTTGAGCTACCTGAGAGTCCAAGACTGCCTCAAAGATAAAAAAATCAATCCACTAGAATTAAGTTGACTAGAGGTGAGCTTAAGCTACTCTTACTAAACGACCTTAACCATTAAAATACTTGGCTACTTGGTTTAAAAAGTGTGCCAAATGCGCCCCTAAACGCTACTCAGCATACTCTGGGTGGTGACCTTACAAAAGGCGGCTCAAAGGCACGCCTCAGCGGCACCTAATGTTGGACACCTCATGTTTAAGTTGTCATATAAAAGTGATTTATAAGCTCCAACTATTTAACGTACAGAATGTTATAGACAATTGAATAAATTGAAAACAAGTAGTATCCCCGTGTACATGAGGCCTCGGTTGTTTGAATTAGGCCTTTTAAAACCAAGCTTGGCTCAATAAAGCTCGTGAACATCATGAAGCTTGTGTCATTTTACAATTTTACATTTCACCTACGTGCAATCGTGCATAGTTACATAAATTACTCTATCTAATACACTGGAGCACAAATATATCAAGTCAACTAATACCATCATTAACTAATGGTATTCATATAATAATACCAATCGAGTCAAGCCAAGTTCGAAAGTATCATTAACTAATGGTATTCATATTAATACCAATCGACTCGAGCCAAGTTCGAGAGTATCATTAACTAATGGTGTTCATATCTTAATACCAATATTAACTAATCAAGCTTGAGCTTGAAAATATCCCACCAAAACAAATTTAAGATCTAAATTACATTTAATTTCGAATTAATTAATACAAACCCTTTAATCTCCTAGTCTATCAAAACAACAAAAAATAAGTCAAATTAAATATAAAAAATCCAGCAATAAACAACACGAAAAATAAAAAATGAAACAAAATTGAATAATAATTAGATATAGAAACCCTAGAAATATAAAATGAGAAGAAAAAAAATCAGATCTGAGATATGAAGAGATGATAATTGTGTATAGATTCAATTCAGCGATTGTTAATAGATATAGATATAGATATAGATATAGAAAGCGATGAAGGGAGGGAGGGAGACCATCGCCATCCTTATCGAATAGGCTGAAGGCTTCCTTGAATTCTGAGATCTGATCGTCGGTAAGTTGATCCGCCATTCTCTTCTTCTTCTTCTTGTTATTAATGATTGTATTTTTTGTAAAATCAACGACAAAAAGAATATATATGGAGAGGTACGATCGAGGGAGGGGGTGGTTAAGTGAACGGATGACCCGACTCAACTTTTAATTAAAAATTATTATTATTTTTATTATTATTTTTTTTAACGACAAACTACCATATTCTTTTTTTTTTTTTAATTTTAATTATTTTTTAATTAACTCGAATGCCTGGATGAACCCAAGACTTCACATAAATCCTCAAAAATACCTCCTTTCAAAACTTAGACCCTGATGGAATACCCCAAGGTACAAATACCTTATCAATGAACCACCAACTCGATTGATTTTTTCTTCTACATATACAACCCAATCAAATTTAAATTTTCAACTCACATCGAGAGTTCAACCTACACTAAATATTTTTATTATATTAATATGATTTATAATATTTTTTTATCATATTAAAATAATTATTGAAATAAATAAATTATTTATGTAATAATTATACAAAATATAAGAAGTAACAAAAAAAAAAAAGTTTTCATTTGCATTATGATTATGAACCACATAATAGATATAAAGTTATACGAAAGTAATATGAATATTTTTTAATTTCCCTTCATATTCTCAAGGAACAATAAATTCACACACTATTCATGATATCTTTAAGTTTCATTGATTTTATTCGAGGTCGAAGAAGAGGAAAAAGGTTGTGTATGCCGTAGTTTTTACAATTTTTTGGAGTCTTTCGAGGGCAAGGAATGAAGTGGCTTTCAATAACACCCAACCATCAATCAGTAGAGTGGTCAAGGAAACAAAAGAGTTGTCGTTTTTGTGGATACGGAGCCGGTAGTACAGTAATCTGGAACTATCTCAGTCACACGTTTCTCCATCTTCTTCTTATTTCCCTTTTATCTCTTTTACATTGTTTTTATCATTTTTTTTAATTATTTTTTATATTTTAAAATTTTTTTTTTAATAAAAACTCATTTCCAAAAAATAATAATATATTTTTCCGATGATAGGGTACGGACTCCGCTTTTAAGGGTATTAATAATGGGTAGCTGGTGGCGGTGATAAATCATAGGAGTGATAGGTCATAGGGATGATCGGTGACGAGATGATCTAACTGACGGGTTCCGCGAATCAAAGCCCCAATGGAAAAAGACAGAGTCCTATTGAAAGGAAGTCGCGTTGTTACCGGCTTATCAGAAGGCTTCATCCTCGCATGCTACGCTTGAACAAGCAATTTAGTTTCATTTAAATTCATACTATTTCCTATTCGTGCCCTTAGCCGTTATGACTTGCCCTGGACTGACAAGCCCCGTGAAACTATTTAGCTTCGGAAATAAACAATTATCTTGGCATGCTTATGAAAAGGAGCTTGTATAAGGCTGAACGGAGTGGGCCGGAAGGCGACCCAAGCCGGCGACATGGGTTTATAGCGACTCACCCACATCGCCTCTCTTCTCTTTGACTTTCACTTTTTTCAACAAAAAGAAAACCGCTGGAACGGCTATAAATTAAAATATATATATATATATATATATTCCTTTTACTTTTTTACAAATTACTCTATATATACAACACATTTTTTACATTTCACACAAACACACATTCTATACATTTTTTTACATTCCTCAACTTGTTTATTTTTAAAAAAAAAATGTTTCCCAACAATTTCAATAACCCGTTTAACACCGGCCACCGCTATCAATGTCCAAACGACCCAAATCCACAATCCGTTCAACCCGATATGAACGATCCCAACTTGTTCAACAACCCGACATTTTACCAAATGATTCAACAAATGAATGTTAATCAACAAATGTCACAACAACCGATAGGTTTTGGTCCATGAAACGCAACACAAGAGGGGTACGGTTTTGGTTCGGTTAGTCAACAAACCACACCACAACAACACTTTGGTATGTGATTTTTATACTTTTTTTTTATATATTTACAAACTTACTTATTTTTTGTTACTAATTATTTTTATACTTTTTATATATTTACAAACTTACTTATTTTTTTGTTACTAATTATTTTTTTATACTTTAAAAAAAATAAGCAAGGAGAAAGCTAGGTACAATGAGACATTTGACCATCTCCCTATGAAATTGGACGGGTTGATGGACATAAGCAAGGAATTGATGGACATAAGCAAGGAACGTGTGGATATGGGGAAGAAATAATTGGACTTGGGTGAAAAGAAGACGAACCCGAAAAATCAATTATAGAACAGGCGAAACAAGAAATCAAAGAAAAATATGGGTATATGTAATGGATTTAGTTTTATTTATGTTATTGTGGTGTTGTTATTTTTAAATGTAATGGATGTTTTTATTAAAATGTAATGTTTTTATTTAATATTTATGTTTTATTTATTAAAAAGTAATCTTTTTATATAATATTAATGTATAAGAAAAAAGAAAAACAAATAAATCAATCATTATCTAGTGCCACAAGGCAACCCAGTATGCCATATGGCGTCACATGACGCAAGTTGCCCCATATAGGGCTACTCCACTCCTCTTAGCCTAATGACTAGTTATGAAGCCAATGACGTCCCACTCTCTGAATGGAACTGCTTCTTGAATTCATCAACATAGAGCTAATGAGTACCAAAAACAAAAAATGACTAACCTTTCTCTATAGCTTTAAAAATGATTTTAACTACAGACCATCAAAACTTATCTGTGTTTTCGTCTGTTTTAGACTTGTGCAAACATTATATGAAGTAGATATCAACCAATAAATGAGGGCATAATTACTGTTCTCTAAAATTGGATAAGAGTTGTCATCAAAAATCTAACTTGTAACATGTCAAACTTAGCAACCTTCAAGTCAGCCAACTCATCTAAAACTTGTGTTACTAGACGAAGAGTCCTACGTCTATATCTAGCTTCAACAATATGCTTCAATAGTTAAAGAACTGAACTGCATGAAGCGCTCACTACTTGTGTTAAGTTGTTAACCCAAATAGAAGAACATTCTTATTATATTAATGACATAAGCAATGTTCAATTTAGAGAAATAAAGATATGTGATTGCTTAATAAGTTATTAAAACAACCTTCTTTTAGTATATATCTTTTAGTATTTACCCTTCCTTTTATTTAATCTAGTATATATATATTATATATATATATATATATATATATAGGGGTGAGTTAATTTGAGGACATCTAAATAAAAAAGGACAAGGGGATAAATCTCAGCCACACATTTTTCCTCATTCTCTCCTCTTTTTGGTATGTATTTTTATTTTTCTTATTTTTATTTTTTATTTTTTGATTTTTTTTTTATTTTTTGATTTTTTTATAATAAAAACCCATTCCAAAAAAAAAAAAAAAAAAAAAAAAA
>JAOEHQ010025512.1:0-13911 GCA_025447715.1 Asclepias incarnata
GCCGATACGTCCGATAAATCGCTTATCGGGGGTCGACCGATAACATACCGATAACAGATATTTACAACCTTGATATTATGATATGAAGTTTACTAGTACTTTAGTGATCTAAACTTTTTGAATAAAGCAATTTAGAAGGTTCTAAACTTTTCACGTTATATATTTGTAGAAATGTTTTTATATTGCCACCCTAGAAGCGGTTGTAGCAAGTTATTGTATCATGTAGTTAGCAACTATCAAATCTCAGCTTGGTTCAGAATTTTCTTAGTATCAATTAAAGTACATGTTCTTTTCTGTAGTGTTTAGTGCGGTTTTAACCGACATGTTTTCATGCAGAGTGGTTGCAACAGGGAGTTTGAAGTTGGCAATGAGGTACGAGCACAATGTACAAGTTTTACTAGCAAAGGCATACCTGTAATGTCTATAATCCAGGATGATTAGCAACTTCTATAATCATCTATCGATTTTGATCATACAAATATTTTTCCATGAGGCTGTTGCCTTTCTTGCTCCATTTTGAGGTGGCCCAAGTACCCATGATCAATCAGGAAGGGTGTTAATGTCATGGTGGTTTCTGGCCATAAAGTTTTTCTCAAATAACGGATACGACTTTTTGTATATTGGGGTTATGTTACTTGTATTGTGGGTTTCTTTAGCATCCTGTACGGGTCAAAAAGAATGGTCTGGTTCAGGTAGGGAAAAAAAAATTGCGGACTTCAAGAGGACAACTGATGGAAAACTTGACAGACTGATTGATCGATGACCTAAAGGACTGTATTTCGGTAATGTACGGAGTTATGTAGGTTGCTAATTAGACCTTTTCATTTTTGAAATGTGCTACAATCTATTAATCTCGTTAGTTATGAATGCTTTGTAAGTTATCCAAATAAGCTTCGCTAATTCACTATGACATTTATTCATTTATTATTATTGAGCTATTTGCCAAATCCTTTTTTTGAAATGCACTATTTGCCAAATCATAACAAACGTATAAATATCGAACATTTAACTTTCTTTTGTACGATTATTTTGATGGTTAAACATTTAAATGCTCTTTACAAATACTTCCATTTTATTACTTTGCAAATTTTGTAGCAATTGATTATATTGTAGAATCCTATATATAACAAACACATTGTTAATTATCTTGTTTTTCTTTTGTTCTGTTTAGTAGTGCTAATCTGTTCAGAATCTATTATTAGCAACAATAAGAAACCATCTTTTTATTGATACGTATAAATACTGACGTAAATTTCAGATACCTTTATTTTCGATATGTTTTTCGTGGTATGCAACCCGATGTATGATGACACCCAACCCAACAGCAATCCTCTAGGACATACCAAGAGAACAATATTCGATTTATTAACCCAACTTCTAGGGAATCATAACACTCTCTGGTACCACCTAAAGGTCTCAACAGTTTGAATCCCCCAAAATCAAGGCCAAAATCAATAGTCTTGATCCGCTATCGGTGATTACTAGTTTGAACCAAATATTCACTCTCCAAGATATTTTCTTTGGTTTCATGATCAGCAGGCATAAACCCGCATATGGGTCATCAGAATTCCCCTGCAGATTTTTGGTCTTTGCAGTGGATACTCCGTCACTCTCTTCATTAACAGATCCCAGAATTGCATACCAAAAAACATTCATACTCTATATTTCTTTTCTATATCTTCTTATAAATACACTACACATGTTATACAAAATACTTTACAAACCCAAGTTACGATTAGACACAGCTTGACAATTCCTAATTACAGTATATTCATGATTTTACATATAAATGGGGACTGAATCATGTGACTTTCGCAAAACAATTAATTAAACAACTCTATTAGATACAAAAAATAAATAAAACGGGAGGACCACACTTGCCAGCCCGTTGATCCTGTCGCTGTTGCTATAACTTAATTAGAAGGGAGACTAATGTCGACTTTATGATCAAAAAGGACCAACATATTAGACTTCAACAGTTCTAAAACACCGTATATATCATTAAAATCTGTGTGCGTTCCATCATGAGAATAGAACAGATTGAACTCGTTCCTTACTTCAATCCAACTACAACCCCCAGTTTTCTTCACTCCTTTTTCATTCATCAATTTTCTAGTTTTCTCAACTTCAGGCCATTTTCTGGCAGACGCGTAAACATTTGACAATAAAACATACCCGCCCGACTTCTTCTCTGCTAGTTTCTGAATCTTTGCAGCCGTTCTTTCAGCTATCTCATCTTCCCCATATGTTTTGCATCCACTCAACAAAGCAGCCCATGCACTCACTTCTGGTTCACATGGCATTGACATGATCAATTTTTCGGCTTCACTCACCCGCCCTGCTCGAGATAACATGTCAACCACACATGTATAGTGTCTTTCGTTCGGTTTTGTCTTGTACAATGTCTCCATTGAGATGAAGTAATGGAGACCTTTGTTAACAAGACCACAATGAGAACAGGCAAACAAGATGGCTAAAAGAATGAGCTCGTTCGGTTTAATACAAGTCGTTTTCTCCATTTCTTGAAATACTTCAAGGCTCTCTTTTGCAAAGCCATTTTCAGCTAGCCCTTGGATCATGGCTGTCCAAGTAACCTCGTTCTTTTCATGCATTTTCATGAAAACCTGTTTAGAGTTCACAATGTCACCTGACTTTGCATACATTTCAACAAGTGCAGTACCCACAAAAACGTCGTGTTGGAACCCGAGCTTCAAGGTCTTTCCATGTAGATTCTTGCCCTTCTCTAATGAGGTTAAGTTTGCACAAGCACACAACACACTCGAAAAGGTTGATATATCCGGTGTTTGCCCTGAAAGTAGCATATCGTTAAATATTCCGAAAACTTTATCATATTGTTCATTTCCTAAGTAACCTGAAACCATAGAATTCCAGGATCCAATACTTTTTATGGGTATATGATCAAATAACTTCTTAGCTTCTTCTAGTTGCCCATTTGAGCTATATGCACTGATCATTGTGTTCCAACACACAACATTCTTATTCTGAACCGTGTCAAACACTACACGTCCGTCTTTAGAGTTTCCACACGTACCATATAAATCAATAAGTGAACTGCTAACGAAAACATCATTTGCCATTCCTGTTTTTGTGACATGAGCATGAATGTTCTTGCCTGACTGCAATGCCTTAAGGTTTCCCAATGCATTAATAGCACTAGAAAGACAAGATGAATTCGGGCTAATCCCATTTTCAACCATTTGACGACAAAGTTTGATAGCCTCTTCTGAGTAACCTTTCTGGCTGTACCTCGATATCATAGCACTCCAAGAAACTTCATTTCTTTCCGGCATCAAATCAAACACCCTCCGAGCTTCTTCCAAATCTCCCATCTCAACATACATATCCAAAATCGCTGTCCAAGAAATCACATCTCTTTTCCCCATCCATTCAAAAATCCTCCTGGCCATCTCCATTTCACCCAACCTCAAACTAAACGTTATCAAAGAATTACAAACCGCAACATCATCTTGAAACCCAAGTTTAACAACCAAACCCAAAACACTAACCCCCAACGCAAAATCACCTGTTTCAGCACACGCTCTTACAATGGAAACAAACGTAACATTATTAGGCATCACCCCATCTCTCAACATCTCTAAAAACAACTCCACTGATCTCAAATGCATCCCATTCGACAACAACCCACTAATCGCAGCCGTCCAAGAAAACACATTCTGAAACGGGTTTCGCCTAAACAACACCATAGACTCATCCACCCTCCCATATTTCAGATACCCAGAAATTAAAGCAGTCCAAGAAACTTCATTTCGTTCAGGCATTTCCTCAAACAGTTTCCGGGCATTATCGATATCAGCCCAATCAACATTAGCAGAAATCAAACAGTTATGAACAACCATATCAAACCCATTTAAATCTTTAAGTAATTGATCAACTTCTTTTGATCTTCTGAAATGTAAATACATTATAAGTAATTTGACAGAAATATGTTTATGTGAGGAAATGCCAAGTTTGTAAAAATGGGCATGGAAAACTTGGCCTGGTGTGATTAAACGTTGTTTAGTGCAGTGTTTTAAGATTGAAACGCCGGATTCTATTAATCCAATGACGCTTTTTACACCATTTTTCATCTCGCCGCCTAATCGTAATCCAAACACAAAAACAACTTTATTTACTATTTACGGTACGTCTATGTTTCGATGTCGTTCATATATGGGCATTGGTGTTTATTTACCAATTTTGGATGACACTTTCCAGTTGTTGGATTGTATTAATGAAAATTATCGTTAAAAAAAATTTTAAAAAAAATTATTTTATTATTTTATGTAAAATTATGGTCATTTCAAACTTTACTAATTTATTAATTATTTTTAGCTACGTTTGATATATTTATCGCAATCCGAAACGAAAACATATATTGTGTATTTCGGGCTTAGCTTATTTGTGTACCAATCATTAATCATTATTAAAAAAGCAAAAGGAGAAAAAGGACAAGCAAGTGTTTATACAAATCTTAATTCGACTCATTTTTGAAATTTTGATAATTAGTACATGACCTGATCAACCAGCACACCCGTTTCACTCAACTGGGTATCAAACTTAAACCATCAATTTACATGATCGAAGACATTGTGTTCCATCCCATACCCTGTTCATGACTGGATTGGATATCGTTTTTGTTGTTCGGAAGACATTGTGTCCCAAAACAGACACTTCAGATACTTTTCCAACGTATCTATTTATATGAGAAATGACAAAATCAAAATCCACGTCAATGAAAACAAAAATATCTAAAAACAAAATATCTTAGGAGGTTGAATATTCTCACACACTTTACTTGGTATCAGTATCTATATCTAGCCATAGAAGTTAAGAACCACATAATAATTCATTTTAAAGTAACAGATAAAACAAAGACATGGCAACTTTTGCAGTTTTCCGGTTGCCAGAAGTGTTTAATCAAGCTATAGCGATTCTTTACCGTGGCGGAATTGATAATCGAAAACAGCCTCTCTCAAGGTATATGCATCTTTCTATTTTAATTATTGTGAGTAACATAAGTTCACCATGTCAAACTTAACTTCTCATCATAAGGGCTTTGACAGAAAATTTTTGAAACTCGATAAACAAAAACATGGTCAAATATCATATCATTAATCATATTCTTTAAATATCTTGTTTAGATTAGAAGATACTTTGACACTTGTCAACATTTAAGGGTCCGTTTTTGTATTAAAAATAAATTAAGAACTAATTCCACTGCCAATCTGAATCCACCCTTTTGTTATTACCAATCCAGATGGACATCAAAATCTACAGCAACCAGATGTTGTATGCGAATTCCTGCACAAAAACAAAGAATGGGTCAGAACTACTACGAATTGCTTGGGATATCTGTTGACTCCAATCCTCAGGAAATAAAAGAATCCTACAGAAAGCTACAAAAGAAATACCACCCGGATATCGCAGGACAACAGGTTTAAATCTCTCCACTTATTTACAATAAGTGCATTAATAAATGGGTCTGTTGGGTTGGTAGCGAGTCAAAATGGATTTGGGTCAAGGTAAAAGTGGGTTGATGCAGGTTGGTTAGGAATACGACTACAAAAAGTCAATATTTCATTGATAATCTAGATTTAAATTTCTTAATGATTCATGAGGTTTTAAGCAGCAAAAATACACTTTGGGTGACTTTTCAACCATGTGGCTTGTTTCCTCTTAAGCTTGCTCTACATGTTTGACCCATTAGAGATTAAACATAACTCGAATTAACCCATTCATACATAAAAGCGTCAAAATTGCCACCCACTAATATTGATCACCAAACATAAGTAATAACACTTGGTGGATCAGTAGGTTTGGAAGATATAACTCACCTTGAAGAATTAATGATATCGTGTTTCAGGGTCATGAACACACTCTTCTGCTGAATGAGGCATATAATGTACTAATGAAAGACGATCTACGAACAGATTATGACGCTTCTATCGGGCATGTACGAGTCCGGTTTGGAGAAGATGCATTGAGCATGGGTTACAGCTCATGGAATGGCCCCTTACGCCCCCAAGCCCTCTTTGTCGATGAAAATGCTTGCATAGGTTACCATTTCCTATGAAAAAATAGATAATACTACTAATTGCGGGAAGGTAGTGTTTAGTAGTATCAAACTTAGGAACTTGAATTAGAATTGAGGCTCTTGGGTATGCATCACCATGACACTACACACACTTTCTATATAAATCATAAAATAACACCTATATGCATTGTCAGGTGTAGAATTATCCGATAATGCATCCGGATACACTTTAGAATGCATCTCTAAAAAAATCACTAAAAATATGTCATCTATATGTGCTGGTGCCTATATATACATTAATGACGATTGGAATGCGGAATTGTCACAGGTTGCAGAGAGTGTGTACACAATGCCAGGAACACATTTGTAATGGATGAGACTCTTGGATGTGCTCGAGTCAATGTCCAATTTGGAGATGATGACACTAACATCGAGGTAATCAAAAAACTTATCAGAAACAGGACATGTTTGAAATATGATAATTATGTTGGGCTATCATGCCATATTAAAGATATAAACAATGATAAGAGGGAAGGTCTTACTTGTAACAGGTAGCGGTTGAATCATGCCCAATGGACTGCATCCATTGGGTGGAGAAAGAAGACTTAGCCGTGCTCGAGTATCTTAATACGCCACGAGCTAAACAAGGGCATGGTGTGTTCGGACAAGGATGGGAAAAACCTGCAAACGTATTCATGGCAGCCAAGACCTTCCAGAAGCAGCAGAAGCAGCAACAGGCTGAATCCCAACGAAAAAGTGGTAATTAACTTTTATAAAGATTTTCTAAAATGAGAAATGCTTTTAATCTAATACTTTAAGGTAACCTTTGTGAATGATACAAAATTTTCAGTAAGACGTGATGTGGAAAACGAAACAGCACCACAAGCACAGGCTCGAGAAAGTGCAAGCTTAAAATTGAAGATGGAAAAGTTATCAGGATTTTGGGAATGGATGAAGAAAATCACACCTCGGCAATGAGAAATGGATTACGGTAGCAAACAGCAAGTACAAAGTGTACGTTACTGCTGATAAGTAAATAAAAATATACCAGTTAGGTTTAGAAAATCAAACAATTCATCATGGTCTTTTTGCAAGATCCTTTTTAAATATATTTATAGATATATATGATCACTTACTGATGCAAATGAAGTTCAACATTAACTATGCCACATTATGCACGTTTGGTTCTCTATTTTAGCAGCTCTCATGTTCTTGGCACATTGAAGAAAAATAAGCATAAGGTAGCTATCAGGACTCTTTCGCGAGTGATATATATAGTGTAACACCCAAACCTGCATGCTAACTCTGCAAATAGATTAAAAAAGTAAAAGCCTGGTTCCAATTTTTCCTTATGCACATAAAGAATATGAATCATCGACTCGAGTAATATACAGCAGAAAAAAAAAGAGAGTAAAAGAAGCATATCTAAAATAAAGAAACTTCTAAACTTTATACAGGTTTTCAATGCACTGTCATAATACCTGTTGTAGCAAACTTTTTGCTATGATGTTCTCTTCCTATTAGAGTTCAATTGTAATTTACAACTCATATATGTTAGCCTTTATGTAAGAATGTGGTTTACACCAAAATGAAATAAATCAAAGCACATGTTAGCATTACATATATTAAACGAATATTTGATGTTAGTTCTAAAGATTCTATGATGTATATATACCAATGAAAGACTAATCTAGTTGCAACTGCAAATGAAATATTAAAGTTCTTGAACTTTAAGTTTTGCACTATATCTAATAATAACCCATAAGCTGACGATCAGCTATCTTAAATCACACGATCTATAACCAAAACCGATGACTCGAAAATGCTTAAAAAAGAACAAGGTGATTATTACCTTACATAAAATTTTACATTACCTCGTGATGCTTACAATTGCCGAGTATTCTTGTTGCATGTATCAAAATCCTGATGTCATGCAATGTATCATGCAAAAGACAATGCAATGGCCTTGCAATATTACAAGAGAGAAATCAAAGAATATCAGCTCATTTGGAATACTGTGCACCAACAAGAGTATTTGCACTGATAGAATCATCGCTTATTTTGTCTGCCATTAAGAAGGGCAGTAACAGCCAAGATGTTACATTTAAAGGGAATCATAAAGCACATTCAAACTCATGATAAATATTCTATTTACTCTGATGATATGTATGAGAATAATGAGGCATGACATAAATAAAAAATAATCTAAAAGAAACTTTTTGTTTTACATAGCGCTACAGTAACATTTCAATAACACTTACATCTAGATAACTTAATAAAGATGGCATTTTCCTGTTCCCGCACAAACTGCACACTCATCCGCATCTCCAGCTACATGGCTTAAACAATGTTTAATTCTGTCATCCAATACATCCTATTACCCAAAAAAAAAAGAGGACTATCAATTCAGGTCAAAAATGGAAATATGAATTGAGTAACCGTGTTCAAGATTACGATTACAAAAGGTGAGACAAAATATAACACTAGGGTATTCAGAAACGTATATAGAATCAGAACATATAATGAGTTTCTTGTATCTGCAGAACATATAATATTTGAATCAACAATACAGACAAATGAATGCACAGAACTTTTAATTCCCGGTGAAACACATAAGTTTGGAGGCATAAGCGGACTGGATTAATCATAAAGGATCAAAATTTTCAGCAAGTGTTTTGGAAACACTTGAATAGATGTATAGAATTGAATTATCAGGGGGGGAAAAAGTAAAGATATTCCGTACCACAAGAAGTGTATGTAGTCCAAGAGGTGCAGTTATCATATATGACACGCCCGGATAGTCTTTTGCAGCTTCAGCAGTTAAGGAGGGAATATCCTGCAAAAACAAGTGTCCATAATGCATCACTTCTTTTGGTTTTAGTTGTTGCAAATGGAAAAACGATAAGAAAACATGATACTGTATTTATCAATACCTGATTCCAGTGTCGCCCTGGGAAAAGGAAGAAAGGGCTTACAATAACACGATTTGCACCTTGTTGAACACATGAACGGAATGCATCTCGTATTGATGGTTCCGCCAGCTCCTAAGTATATTAAAAGAGACTTTTAGAGATATTCATTTATTCAAGTGACCACCTACAAATCATAAGTGAATTATTTATCGTAAAAAACAGAGTTTTGAAAGAAGTACCATATGAGCAGGCTCCACAATTGGGTACCCGGTTTTCTCTATAAACATTGCGACAAACTCATCTGCCAGCCATCAAATTTACAGTAACAACTTATAAGCAACAAGAAAAAATAACATAGATTTGAAAATTCAATCAAAAGCCAATATACAAATCAGGATATACTGCCATAGTGATTATTAAATGACACCCTCTCCATTCAAAATGAAAGCTACAATTTAACCTTTAGAGTTACTATGTGAACTAAAGAAAGCTCTTCTATCAGTGGGATTCGAAATAAGCTCACCTTAGTTAGTTCAAAACGCCAATAATTTCAAAAACTGAAAAATAACACGTTTAACATTAAAAATCAAAGTGCGTATTAATCCCCGGAACCAAAGAAGGATACAATTCATCTTTTGTAAAAAGATGGAATCAACTACTTTCACTTACTTAGCATAAGATTAGACTCTTTTCGACGTGATCCATGATCAACAATAATCACTCCATCTTTGTTTGTGATCCCATGAGACTCTTGTCTAACACCGCCATTTCCGTTGGGCAAGCAAGACCTAGCATGTAAACGCCGAACATTCCGCGTACGATCATGCAATCGTGCAAACCCTAGCACGGTGCGGATAGAGTTACTTCCTTCTCTAACTTGAACTGATGATAACCTTTGATTCCCATGATTTGAGAACAAGCTGATAATCAATCACAAAAGTAGCATATAAATTTCAATATCAAACGAACTTGGTCAATGATTGTAATCGCATCAAATAAGAACTGGATTGTAGAACATTAGTTGAAGCAATATAGAATATAAAGTGAACAAATCCATATAGTTTTATAAATATATAGAAATGAATATACCTTTTAATGTTTAAATTGGATGGCGCACAGCAGTTCATCTGAAACGATAGGCCTAACTGATGAATGACGAAGTGCCAAGCAAATAAAAGTTCCGTATAGATTAATGGCTTTGTCCCAAATTTCTGTTGAATAAAAAACTTAGTCTAAGACATCACTTTCAGAAACACGTCTATTTTCTAATAAACTAATTCAAAGAAGTCAACGGAGTTTGCTTTCAGGCATTTCATCAAACAACTAACCTACAAGTTTAATTAAAGCTACATAAATTTCCCTTAGAACAAAAGGTGAACCTTTTGTAATTTGTAAATGTGTGTCCTTAAAGGAACAAGGTAATACTAAAACTAAATTCCATCAACTCAGAAAAACGATTAAAGGGTGACATAAATGATCAGGCTTTGTGAATTTCTAATTCCTAAATTCAAACTGACTTCATTGCAGATTCTATACTAGCAAATTATAAAGTATTCAACTACTAAACCAAATGAAAAGGAATTAAATTAAAAAGAAAAAACAAAAAACAATTTTTTTTTTGTTTAATAGCTGTTGGATTGAGTTAATAAATAAATAAAATGGTGGTGGTGGTGGTGTGGTTGAAGATTTGGTATAGGGTTGAAGTATGCAGAAATGTTTAGATACCTAGAGTCAATGTTACCTGTGGTGGCGGTGGTGACGGTGTCGCCGCTAGATGATTGTAAGCTACCACTCTGCCGCCGTTGGATTGGAAAAGGTGAGACTAAAAATGGAAGGAAAAAAGGGAGAGAACGTGGATGAAGTGTAAATTAGTTTTGACTTGTTCATCGTGTAAAATCTGGTGAGGGTTGGACTTTCCCAAAGTGGTAGCCAACAAATAGTTATCGTTTATTTGGCTAATGTGGTCTTTGCACAAGTCTGAAGGTTTAGTAGTGGATTTTGGAAGTGTTTTATTGTATTTTTCTTTCTAAAATGTATTGTTGAATAAAAAGTAGTAAAAAAAAATAAATAGAAAACTGATATTTTCTTTATAAAATAAGCTTAATAATTCTCGAGTAGCTCGCTAATCAGTTATGCTCAATGTTTTCAAACCGGCCGGTCCGACCACGGTTGGACCGGTATTTTCAAGATTTCCGGTTCGATATACCCGGTTGGATGGCGGATAATAAACCGGCCGGCCGGACCGGTATTCGAACCGCTTTGGACCGGGTCAAAGAAAGTCAAATCTTCTTTTTGTTTGTATTTCTTCTAATTTGTAAGGAAAAACGGAACACACTGGAGTGAAGCCGTCGTGAACATTGTGGGAGAGTCATCATGAAACCATCTTGGAACCGTCATCGTGAATCTGATCAGAAAGTCGTGAAACCGTCGTGGATTGGATCTGGCCGGAAAAGTCGTCGTGAATCTGATCAGAAAAGGCGACGGTAAAGCAGATTAGTCGTGAAGCCGTCGTGAACATTGTATCTACCGTGATTTAATATATTGGATCGATTGTTGAACATTAGCTTTGGATAATGATATACATATATCATAGTGTGTTATCGTTTTTCATAGTGTGGAAAGGTGTAGTATGAGAGAAAATATGAGACGGGAAAGGACAATTGAAAAGTCTCAGAGAGGATAAAGTGTCATCTGTTGCTAGTTGTCACGTGAGAAGAAAAGCAATTTGAGTGAACTTTTGCAACTAATAATTTTTTATAGACGAATGCCCGCACAATACGGCGGCGATGGTGGTAGCGACGGTGTGGTAGTGGCGGCGACGAGTGGTGGTGGTGGCAGCTGGTGGTGATTGGTGGTGGTGGTGACGGCGGTGAGTAGTATAGGTTATTGATTTAAAGGTTATTCATGTAAAAGGGAATAGTGTAGTTATTTTATGAGTTAAGGGATAGATGTTGTAAATTAATTTCATTAAGAGTATTATAGGTAAATCAAGTGGAGATTTTAAAATAATAAATAAAAGAAATGGGTATTTTGGTTAGTTCAAAGTTGTAATTTGAGGGGGGGGGGGGGGAATGGTTGATGTTTTATATAGTAGTATAGATTACATGTATGTATAATATTTAATATACAATGGGGATAATAATGTAAACTATATTTATTATATAATAATATATATATATTTATTATATATTTGGTCCGACCGGACCGATCGATAAAATATTGTTACACCGGTTCAGTGTACGGTCTGGTTTTTAAAACATTGGTTATGCTTGAGTTCGTTTCAAGCAAACTTGGGTAGCTCCTTAAAAGAGTTTGATGCATTTACTATTTAAGCTCATTCTAATTTAATATTTTTATGGTTTTACTTATAATTTGTTTTAAGAAAATATGAAATTTGATGAAGTCTTTCATATTAATTCTTCTCTTTCATTAAGGATGTCTCAACTCTATTAGTGTCTAAAGTAAATTTATGAAAAATTAAAATTGAAAAAAACTCAAAATTTTCAGCAAATACGTACGGCTGGTTGTGACAGATCCCGGCCACTTCAACCGTTAACTTTGGATGGTGTTAGTGTAAAAGAAAGATATAAATAATGATATTATGTTAAAATAATTTAAGGAGGGGGGGGGGTCATTTGTCTCTAACTTAATGTTTTAAAAACCGGATTTTTCGTCGAACCGGCTAGTCAACCGCGAGCGGTCGGACCGGTTGTACTCCGGAGATATCTATTACAGAACAACTTTAAATCCTAATACTAATCAAATAAGTTAGCAAGTCAACCAGTTCATCATTGGTCTAACTAGAAACACATCCGTAATTCCGTTTAATAAAGGGATAAGATGGGTGACGAGTTATGACCCAAATCCATTTAGGTTAATCAAGTCTAAAAGCACTTATCTCGTGTCATCCAACACGACACGCTACACGACTTGCACCATGACACGAAATGAACAGGTGTGGGTTAAAGCTATAAGAGTTTAGGTTATAAATTGGTCGACACGACCAACACATTTAATTTATGGGTTGGGTTTGGGTTAAATTTTGCATTTGTTTACAATCCGTCTACCCGTTAAAAACTACACATAGGAAAATTAAATATTGTAAATTCAAATGTTTAGTTCCAAATATTATAACTGCTTAATGTTTACTTATATTTCTATCTTCATATTAAATGTGTCTTTTCAAAATATTGTAAGTTTTTTTTTCCATATAATTGGGTCATATTGAGTGGACCGAAAAGATTGAAACTCTCAAATTCTCAACATATAACTTTTATCATATAGATTTTGATTTAACATGGGTTGAACACCGACACAACTAACCTGTTTAATAAGTTGGTTGGGTTTAGTACAACTTTTCGACACGATTATTAAATGGGTTGGGTTTGGGTTCAAGTATATCAACCCACCAACACATCAACCCGCAACCTTCAACCCGACCACGACACGATTGTCACCCTTAAGATTTGTATCATTTTTTTACATCGTGTCCTGAATTATCATCTCGGTTTTTATGTTTAAGATTTTAGCTATTTATGTTTCTTTAAAGATAAAGGGTTTTTCTAACTTGTTGTGCCTTCATAGTACATGTTGTATGCACTAGCATGTTGCCCACGCATAGGGCGACGACGACAATAGTTTGTTATGACGTCCGAACCTTTGTGTGTATGTAAGTGTGTGTACGCGCGCAGATGATGTTGCTTGAAAGATGGGGAGAGAGATGAAAGGTAAGGGATGAAAGAGAAATTAAAAAATTGAAAAGGAAATATTTGAAAGTGATAGATGAATTAAAAATGGTTTTACCGATAAAGTAGTGGTGGATCAACTTTAGAAAATAAGAGTTGTTAAAGTGGATGTTAATACTTTTACATATTAAGTTTTTGTTATAACTTATAATATAATTAATAGTTATAAATATGACATGTTGAGATTTGATGATACTAT
>JAOEHQ010025523.1:0-13908 GCA_025447715.1 Asclepias incarnata
TTGACCCAACATATATATAGATGTATGCAAAAACACTCACCTCCAATGCAATATAATCAATCCAAGATGACCAATACAACAATTATGATTGCTTTTCACCTAGCAATAATCAAATACACATATATAAGGCCATCATCATAAAACAAGGCTATCTAGCCATAATTCACTATTTCCCTTTTTATTCAAATCATACTAATATCATTTATCTCATGTGGCTATACCACAATTAACAAAATCATCATTTCTCAATTTGCCCATATGGCTCAAAATCATATTACTAGTATCTTATCACTAGTAATTTCATTTCTATATTCAAATCACCATTTCTATGTAACTAGCTAACAATCACTAGTAATAATATCATATGGTCACTCATGGACCAACTATACTAGGGTTCATATCAATATACCATCAATTTCCCAAAAACCCCAATTGTTGTATTACCAAGAACCCTAGAATTCAATTAACAAAAGAAATAGAATTTACCTTGAAATTGAGCTATAATTGAAATGGTATAAATTACCAAACTTTCTTTCTTCTTCCTCTAATGTGTCGATATACACATACAGTTTAGTTTTCCACTTGAGATTATTATTACTATGAAATTGAGATGATATAGATGATTACTTAGGAGGAAGGTTTGAGAGATTGAAAGAGATGAGGATGAAGAGCTCAGAATTTGATTTTTAATAAAATGGAGGGAGATGGCATCTTAATTTGATGCCACGGCTTCAATTGAAATCATAAGGGTATTATACCCGTTATCCACTAAAGTTCCAATTATTTTAATCCCATAACTCAAAAATAAATACTAGGAACTTATTTAAATGATAAAACTACAAAAGTAGATTATTTTTAATACCTTTAAATTTCGAGACGTTACAAAATCCAAAAATACATTAATAACTAGATGCATGTCCGCGCGATGCGGCGGTGTAGTGGCATCAACGGCGGGTAGTGGTGGCGGCGACGACGGGTGGGGGCGGCGACGGTGGAGGCGGCAGCAGTGTGGTTATTAATGTAAAAATAATTGATGTAAAAGAGGATATTATGGTTCTTTTAAGGGTTGAGTGATGTATGTTGTAAATAATTTCATTAAGGATATTATAGGTATATTAGATGGAGATATTTAAATTAGTTAATAAATTATAAGTGTAGTTCAGTAGGCTTTTTTGAGAAAAGGGGAAGAGAGATCTCTTTATCAAGGAGTATAGATAAAACTTAAAATACATTAATAATAAACTGAAATATACTAAAAATAAATTAATAATAATCCTAAAATACTGCTTAAAACTACTCGTTGTTGTCTTCATGGACATATTGCATGTTACGCTCCAAATTTCGTTTTTAACACTTTCATGGCCTATGTTTTTGCCATATAAAGTCATCTAAAATTTTTTCCAAAATCTTGAAGTCGTTTTATTCGACACGAAGTTTAGCGATATTACTCATTGTCTCGTTCAACACTTGAACGTGTTCACTTTTGTTGGAGAGGAAACACGCCCTCAATGAACAAGAGTGATTCATCTTCAATTGTACATTAAAAAAAGGGTGATTCGTCTTCAATTGTGTACATGAAACATAGATATGGGATTAAAAAGAATATAAACATAAAATAGGTGTGACAGTATATTGTTATAAAAAAAATTCTTGTTTTATTTTAATCTTTTCACTAAAACATAAGTAGTATCTTAGACGAAAAATATCATAAAATACCAAAATGTTGTTTTTTTTTTTACCATTTCATTTTAATAATACGGAGTAATATATCTCTTTAAGTAATTATAATTTTATTTGAAAAAAAAAAACTTACTTTTACCATTGTAACTAGCAATATGTGTGACTTTGCACAATATAGTTTTGATATGTGACCTATTCTACCAATTATAATAGTAAGAAGTTAAACCGGACCCGGTTAAGACAACGTATGTTAAACCTCCCGTCATTCATGAGTAATTCACATCTTTAAAAAAAAGTTATAATAACTTTAATGGACTTAGAAGATAAACTACCTACCTAATTGGACATTTTAAGATATACTGTTATTTTATACTCATTATATATTGTTATTTTAAATTTTAAACAACACATAAAAAGTGAAAGTGGTTTCGTTTCCACTTTTCTCAAAGGTTTTGTCAAGGAATTTCTTAATATCTATCTATTAAACAACCACAAAAGTAAAAGATGAAGATAATTATTACTTTTTTTTTGACAGGTGTACATCTTTCAAGACGCTGACACACAGCTCATCATACAGGGTAAACTCCGGATCAGCAGTAGGTAATCGGTTGTCTGAACCGGGTCCCGTTACATCCACACTAATCCGGCTGCCAAGGATAAAACCCACAGGCTCCCTATCAATCGCAAGAACGAATCTACGCAAGGAAGATTTAACAGAGGGCAGAGTTGCACTAAGCAAGACTCGAACCCCCCACCTATGAAAAAATCCTGGTACCTCATGCCAACCGAGCTGACAATCATTGGTAAGATAATTATTACTTCATACACTGATTCCAAATTTAAGAAATCATGAAATCATCATCACATCATAGTTAGTGTGCTCATAGTTGTTACCTTTCAACATGCTTAATAATGCATCCACATAGTTGTCTTTTTCCTTTATTATGATATTTGAATTTGGTAAAATGTGAGTTGAAAAATTTTAGCAAAATAATCCTAAATTCAAATTTTAGTTATGATTGATTTAAGGGCCGTTGCTTAATTTTAGTGAAAATTGAACATTCCCGGAATCTCCGTCAAATAAAAATCTATAAAAATAATAAAGATTATACATGTGACTAAAATTATGAGCCTAACATAAATATAAAAAAATAAATTAAGACACGTGCAAGAGTGAAGATGGGATGGAAAAAGAAAAAAAAATGAAATTCATATGTCAATAATTAAGTTGATTAATGACGTCTGATTTTGATTAGGGATCACTATGGGTTTAGCATTTAAGTGGAATGCGATTGGCTTTTCAAACCCACCACCTTTGAAGGGTTTAGAATTTGTCTATGGGTTTAATACCAATTTTCCAATTTCAATGTCATTGACCAAACAATATCAAATGGAAATTCATTCTTTCTTTCATATACCCATCAATCAAATACTCCCTTAATCTTATGAGTTTTAGGCTATCTTTCATTATTCTAAAAATAATAAACCAAATCTAGTATAAAAGTTGCAAAATTAATAAGCTACTAGGGTGTTTGTTTTAGCTTTTTTTTATGTTGCTTATAGTTTTTTAGGCTTATTTTCTTTTAAAGAAGCCAGTTTAAGTGTTTGAGTGAGCTTTTAAACTTATGCTTTTAAGCTTATATAAGCTCTTTTTGAGAAGCTAATGTTAGGAAGATTTTCAAAGCTTCTATTGTAATATTGAAGAAATTTACTTTAAAAGCTTCATAAGCAACATAAGTCAATCCAAACACACGAAAATAATTTATAAGTTTATGTAACATGAGCAAGAAGTTGCTTTTCTTTTGAAAGCATAAACAAAACGTGAAAAGCTAAGCCAAACACCCCCTAGGATATATGATAGGTCACGCCATACGTGTGTATTAAGTTGCCAGGCCACATTGTACCGGAATTGTCATCACGTGTGACTCTGACAAGGGTACCCTTCATCTTCAATACTTTGTGCTTCATGCTTTTACCAGACTATTTCCCAACAAAATATCACCTTTCACTTGGAAGAGTTCTTAAATTGAACCGGTTTTACCCTTTATCTTTAACTAACAGGTTACCCAATAACAATAGTTTTCTATGACATCTGAACCTATGTGTATGTAAGTATGTGTGTGTTTATCAAAAGATGGGAGAGAAAGATAACAGGTATGGGGATGGAAGAAGAATGTAAAGATTGAAGGGAAAATATGTGAGAGTGTGAAATGAATTGAAAGTGTTTTTATTGGTAAACATAATGGTCTAGCTCAACTTTAAGAAATAGATAGTTGAGATCAATTATTGACTTTAAGAAATGGTATATATGATTTATAATCTATACCTTATTTTTATGCATAAGAGGAGTGACTTAATTTTCAAAAAACTTAAAAACCATTTATTTATGGAAAATATTTTGGTTAAGAACATTTAATTTATGAAAAATATTTTGGTCAATAGTGTATTTTTTTTAATTGATAATTGATGTCTTGTATGAACATCATACATTTTGTTTCTAGACAAATTACACACGGAAAAAGTAACATCATACCCTTTGCCGTCTGACATCATCACCCTTAGCTGCATATACTAATTGAAGTTCATGATTTGATTTATTCAAAAACTTAAATATTTCAACCATCAACCACTACGCATTGCGCGGGTATTATTTCTAGTAATATATAGTAGATATAGATGAGGTTTTTCATATTTAGGTTATTCCATAAAAACGAGTCTTTTTGACTTGCATGTTTACAGTTTAACCAAAGTATCGTGTAATCGTTTTTGAAATTTTTTCTAGCTACCTCTACGATTGTAACGAGACTTTTTTGACTTGCATACTTGTAAAAAGGTCCATGATTACCACTATACCACCTTGGAGGCGGTTCGTTTTACCCTTATATGATGTGTTAAAGCCTTAGAGGCTTAAGTTCAAATGTGTTTGAGTTTATCATGGAGGCTGGTCCTTTTAGTATATGCGTTATTTCATCAACCAATCTTTGTTTAATTGATGTTCTTTTAACCATTAATGTCGGCTTAACTTGGTATTTGAGTTATAATCTTATACTGTAGTAGACTATTTATACATAGGTGTGAATTTTGTATGAATTTATGTGTTAATATCTTTATAAAAATAAAAAAAAAGTTATGGCAAAAAATCAAAGTCTATCTATATAATGTTATTTGTTTTTAATAATAATAATAATAATAATAATAATATTAATAATAATAAGGATAATAATAATTTCTTTGTTTGTCATTTACTGTTTATGTTAATGTTTTAAAAACCAGTTCGAACCGGCCGGTCGGACTGATTTGATCGGGTTTCGGAAGGGTGCCCGGTTTTTAAATGGTTTTTTTCTTGTTTCGTACCGGCCGGTTTTCTGGTTTTTGACCCTTTTTTTCGGTTCAACCAGTTTTGTTTTTTTTTGTTTTTTAAAGAATTTTTTTTTAATTATTTTTATGATAATGTGCATACTATAATATTATTTTTAGTTGTTTGTGAACTTTAAATCCTATTTTCTCTTATTATAACAATTTTGTATTATTTTTTAGTGGATTGTAATTGTATTTTGATTATTTTTGTTTGATTGTAATAAGTTTAGAAGCATTTTTATAAAAATATATATAAAAAAATTAAAAATGTCCAACTGGTTGAACCAGCCAGTCCGACCGGCCCCAGAAAGTTTTCCGGTTTACTACAAAAACCGGTTTTTAAAACATTGGTTTATGTACGCAAAGTTGTTTGTAGACTTCGTCCAAATTGATCATCCACATTTAACAAGACGTACTGGAACGTTTTCATGTGTAAAATAAATGCTAAGGTTTAACATGTCTCCTCCAAATCTCATTCACATTAAATAACAAATCTGTATTTGCTTTATTAAATATTAGCATAGGACCCATGTAATATACGTACTGTAATATCTCCATTTAATCTTAATTATCTTATACTAGGCTGGCACATTAACAAGTCCGTCCTCCCCTGTTTAAGAGTGGTCGTTTGACGACCAACTATGGCAGTTCAAGAGAGAGTTAGGGTGGTGGCATGTACTGGTGTTGCAAGAGAGAAAAGAGGACGTGTATATGACGTTGTTATTATTATTTGATGAAAAAAAGAAGGTAATGCAAAGATAAAACGATAAATCATATGTTTTCTCCTCGCCGGTAATATATGAAGAAATCAAAGTTGTATCCTTCCTATGGATTTCCTACGGGGCACATAAGGTGGTGAATGACTGGCATAAATGGTGTAAAATTATTTTACGCCATTGTTGTGATTTTCATTTTTATCTCAATCTTGTAAGCATTTTTCTAGTGCCTTGCAGTGTATGAAATATAATTCACATTTGCCGTTCAAAAAAATATATATATGTTAATAATATTCGCAAATAAATGATATGCTCCATTGTAGCCTACTTCAAGTATGCAAAACAACTTTATCTTAAGACCTAAAAAACACCTTTTTAAAGCATATACCAGATACGAAGTAAATATAGCTAGCTATTCATAGCTCCCATTACTATATCAGACAGATGCTTCATGGCTTACTCAATTTAACTGACAATAATATATATTTTTTTTGGCTAATTTGCCTTAACCAAAATCCATATAAACAATGTGTAATCATACGGGACGTGAAAATTTGGCATGTTTAAGCTTATGAATTTTAGTCATATATATCATTTTTGTTGGGTTATTTAATAACTTTCGTTCACCAAGCTGGCAATTTGTAATTTTGTGAATCGAACGTTGAACATATTTTTAACATTTAACAATTAGACTTCACAAATAAATTATTACACAATGGAGCATACCATCTGTTTGTGAGTATTAAATAATTCAAATTTTCAACTTTGCTTTATTAACTTGTTAGGATTAGGATAGGATTAGAATTAGGATTTACTTTGATTAAATGATAAGCCTGCCTAAACCAAATTATGTCTACGACATTGGATACTTTGACTTGTGAGTTGTGAGCTGATTTGTGCTTTATTAGCTTAACCAAATTAAGCCTTAACCCAACATTTCTTGGCGTATGGGCCTATGTTGCTTTAACTAGTAATTTGTTAATATTTTGTCGGCTCAGCCCAAGTTCTACTTTTATTAGGCCCGTCGGTTTATGACTTTATGTTGGTCATTCGTCTATATTTATTAGCTCACACTTGTACCGATTATATCCAAATTATATAATTAAAGAATCCTTCCAACTTCATTCGATATAGTACAAAGTTTTAAATGCAAACACATTATGACGGGGTAAATTTAAAAGTTTATATTACCATTTTGCATATGTATATATATAACCCTCACGGCATTTGTGTCTTGTACAGTTGTACATAAGTCATTGATCAAAAAGTATAGAATAAAATTATAGATCACACTCAAGTTTAAAAATATCTTTGGAAGAAAAAAGACACAATATTTTTTGAAAGCAATCTCTTTAATTTTCGATAAAATTATTACTACGTACTTTACTATATAGTATATACATCTCAACTCTCTTATACTCGTTGTTCAAAAAAGCAAAATTGTTAATTAACAATTTCATTAACTATAATCCTAAAAGCTAGGATTAATACACAAAAAAATATATATTGTGCATAATGGTTGATCATTATTATCGAGACGATAATTATCACTTACTTTATAATACTATAATATAATTTAGAGAAAATAGCCTAGATACTTCAAAAACATCTTAAATATAACAAAATACCAAAGGTTTTTTGGATTTTCACAAATACCCACAAAATCGCAAAAAAATTTGGCCAAAATCGCAAATCTGAATGGAGAATTGCAAATCTAGTTTGCGATTCGTATATTGGCTGTTTTTTGAGCAATTTTTTTGGTTGTACTGGGCATATAGGCTATTGAATTGAATGCAAGCCACTAGCAGAAGACATAGATCATGAAAAATGTGAACACGAATTCAATACAACCTAATAAGTTCGATAACAACGTAACTTCAATACTTAACACAACGTTTAGATCTAAAAATCACCTAAGTTAATAGTCCCAAATGGTGATGAGTGTGATTTTGATTTAGATTGGGATTTAGATTTCTCTTTACTTGATGCAGGACGAGCTTTTAATTTTGATGAAGATCCATATTCTGCTGGTGAAGAAAAAGATGTTTGTGATGGCATGAGTGCTCCACAGGTCATCTTTGTATGATCACGTTCCTTACAACAACTACATGTCGGGTTTTTATTCTCCTCACCCAGGACAGCCTATATGTCCTAGACAACAAAAAAAAAAAAAAAACTCAAAAAATAGCCTATATGCGAATCGCAAACTAGATTTGCGATTTTGGCCCTTTGCAATTCTCCAATCTGGTTTGCGATTTTGTAGGTATTTTGTGAAAATCCGAAAAACTTTGGGTATTTTGATATATTTAAGATGTTTTTGGGGTATCTAAGCTATTTTCTCTATAATGTACTAACATTTATTAAAAAAAAAATAATAATAGGACTTAGCTTGGATGCAGTTGACTGCATCATTTTTTGATGCAGTTACCTTAACAATCAGGGGGCATTTTTGTAATATATCAATCATCCATTTGATATGTGTGTGTGACTGCATCTATCAATTTTGCAGTCAGCTGCATAATTGATTTTTACATAATAATAATAATAATAATAATAATAATAATAATAATAATAATAAAACCCAATTAAGTAACTAGTTGGTTCACTTGGTTGTACTTGTACGTAACTACGTATGTATGGTACAAATCCTCATATCCGGTTGACCCGACCCGACCCGACCCGACCCGTATATTCGATATAGTACAGCATCTGTATATCATAATAACAAAATTGTTTCCGGTGTTGTAGAAAACAGTTACACAGTGGGCGCCCAAATTTTCAGGATAACAATAACAATGACCCCCCCCCATCATACTACTACTACGACTAGTGCTCCTAAAAACTAATTAAGGTTTATATTTTTTTATATAATCGACAACAGAAAATGGAAACAATTTCACAAATATCATTATCAAATAGTAGTAGTAGTAGTATTAATCTCCACCACAGAAATCTTATCTTCTTTTTTCCACACACAAATCCTTCCTTCATTTCATTTCCAAACCGTTTATCTACCTTACGTTTCAAGACTTTCAGTAGTAGTAGTAGTAGTAGTAGCAGTAATGGTAGTCAGTCGGACGGAGCTGCTTACGGCGGCGGTGGAGCGGATTTGTTGAGAAAACCGGTGGTGGAAGTTAAAGATGATGATGATGTATCTGAATATGAAGAAGAAAATGAACAAGAAGGAGGAGGGAATAATGAAGATAGATGGATTGATTGGGAAGATCAAATATTGGAAGATACAGTTCCTTTAGTTGGTTTTGTTAGGATGATTCTTCATTCCAGCAAGTAATATCTCGATTTTCGACTTTTCGTTTATTGTTGTTAGTTAATCTTGCTGATTATTATTATTATTATTATTAGCTTTGAGTATTCTATCTGTTAGTCTTTAAGTTGGGAAGGTGATACGTACACAACAAAATTAATTTAGCTTAGGAGGACGAAATATCATTTAGTGAAGTAATTGAGTAGTTCGGGGGGAAACACATTTTGAGGAGCCATCTATCTAGACATATTGACAGTGTCCATGTCTTTTGGTTTTTCAGTTTGTTGTTTTAAGTTATTAACATTTACAATATCCTGGTTCATGTTACAATACTAAGTTATGAAGATTCTGATATATTTTACATTGAATTTATTTTAATTATTGATAGATATGCAAGCGGCGAGAGATTAAGTCCTGAGCATGAGAGAACTATTCTAGAGAGGTTGTTGCCACATCACCCAGAGAGCGAGAAGAAGATTGGATGTGGCGTTAGTTACATCACGGTTAATCCCCCCTCTCTCTTTTCTGTCTAGTTATGTGCATATGTTTATATAGACCATTTCATGGTCTTAGACTTAGTTGCCTTGCAAGCTTTAAAAGTTATATATACTGCATATTTACCAATTCATTAGTTATCTTCCTCAAATTATGTGAACACTGAGTAACATATTAGACTATCTCCAATGCACCCTTAGGAGATCAACCCTTAGACGCTCTTACCAGTCCTTACCATTGGAGATCAGTCATCCTTACCCACGCTTTGGCGAGACCCCCTTGTAGAAGGGCATGAGTTTGTCTTGGTTCATGCAATGGGGTGGACCAAAGTAAAAACATAAATGTCTTATTTAAATAGTGTGTATAGTGGGTAGGTGATGAGGTGGAAATTAAGAAGGGCAAGGATATTTGTAGGGTTGGTTGGAGATGAAATGAGTATTTTTAAGGATTTGTAAGGATATGATGTGACAGATGACATGGCAGCTAAGGGCGCACTTAGCATTGGAGATATTCTTATAGGTTGAAGTAAATAATTTAGTAATTAGGTTCGAATTTAGAGACAGATTGACGTTTGCAGTCAAACAAATCTTACTCAAATTTGGCATGGTCGTAGTTCTCTTTTGGGATCAAACACCTTGTAAGTGTTAGTCTTTTTCATTCATCAGACAAAACATCAATTTTTGTATCTCATATATCCTGAGACTGATTTTCTATCCTGCAACTAATATTGGGAGAACACCTAGACAACCATGACTGACATCTTGCTAGAAACCTAGAAATATTGGATTTTTGCTTGGTTTATTGTTGTTTATTTCACTTGTACAACTGAATATTTTAGCATAGTGAAATGGTAACAACAAAGGCATGATCATTTATGTCAATTATTTTTCAGTATTTGGTTCTAAGGTATGGTTTGTGTGTATTGCAACTCCATTTGTTAATGTTTACAGGCATTATTGCATTTTAGTTAACTCAGAAAGCTTTCATAAGTTGATTCATGTCAAGTTGCATTGATTTAAATATTCTTGCAATGTAAAATACATGAATCCGTATTTGCTAGATAAATGTATTACTCGAATGAAAATTGTCCATGAAACACCCAGTAGTGACTTCGTAAAGTTTTATCATCTTTTATTTGTTCTTCTTCGTTCTTGTGTGATGGGGATCCAATGTGGTTCCGGGGACAGGGTACCCTCCTTTACCCTTTTTTGTTTCTCAAGGTAACTAGAATAGTGCATGTATGATGTGGCAGTGAGTGATAGTCTTAGCAGTCCTCAAAAAATAAAATCAGGCAATGGTTGGTGGCAGTTGATGGTAGCGGTGTTAGAGAGGGTGGTGTGTCGCCTTTTTTTATGATTCATCCTTGGCATCCTACATCCACAACATAAGATTTAAGGGATGCATGCCAATAATGCATTAAGAAGATTTTTGGCCGTCTCATTCTCCAACATTTCAAAAGTTGAAGTTGAATTTTCTCTAAGATGAATGGTGAGGTCTAAAAGTTTTTTCATTTTTTAAAGGTTTTCCCTTGGTTAAGGGATACCCATGATGGTGAGCCATTTTTGGCTCATTGTAGCAGTCTAACAGGGCTTTGCCCATAGCCGGTTCCAGCCATTTATCTGTCCAGTCCCAAGATATGCCTAAGGCAAGATTCGAACCTGAGACCCCTTGTGAGGAAACAAAACCCCTTGCCACTAGACCAACTTGGTGATGGTTGTGAGTTCTAAAAGTGTATGGCAAATAACATCATCATATCTGTATAAGTATTCATATTTCAATCTATAACTTTTATGGTAGATAACATTTTATGGTCTTATCTTTTATTTTAAATCAGAAATTCAGAACTAGATATTATCAATACTTAGAAAGATAACTATTATAAACAAAAAAAATTATGTGGAATTTTCCATTAAGCTGTTCCTTTTCAATTAAGTTAAAAACAGATTACATGATCATGCAGTCCCTTTTCAATTAATGTAACAAGGAAAGCCTCACTTCAATGGCTTACTGGATTATAATGGTATTCTTAAAAATTATGGCTTACTTAATAAGACTATTTCTCCATTAAGTACGCTGATTCCAAATTAAACAACACTAGTCTTGTATCCCTTTTCTTGTTTCCTATTCCCAATTAAGGTTTCTTCTTCTTCTTCATCTTCTTCTTCTTTTTTTTTTTTTTTTTGTATATATGTAAAGAGACATAACCTAGAGGCTAGTGTTTGAGCAATCCAGAAGGTGATATTTGTAACCTCAAAGTTAAAGTTCACAGTCTCTAAATCTGGGTTTCCCTATACAGGTTGGTTACCATCCAGATTTTGAAAGCTCAAGATGTCTATTCATTGTGCGGAAGGATGGAGAAATGGTCGATTTCTCATATTGGAAATGCATAAAAGGTTTGATTAGGAAAAACTATCCTTTATATGCCGACAGTTTTATCCTTAGGCATTTCCGACGGCGCAGGCATACTGATTGAATAATCGGTTTACCCAAGTTTTTACCTGTATTGCCTGCAAATTACAGGAACCACAGGGTGTTATTTTGATATCAGCTTGCATCAAGATTAGCGTGACTTTCCTCCGCATATCTCTGCTGCATACATATGCAAAAATACAATTATGCATATCTTTTTAGTAAATGTAAAGATGAACTCTGACCTTCTTTGCAGTTGAAATTTATTTCATATGGTCAAGCTTCTCAATCTGTGTCATTATGTGGTGTATGAGAATATTTATTAGCTTTGGTGGTTAGTTAATTTGGAAGCAATGAACTAGAAGCAACGGCAAGTAATTGAAGTACCTAGTTCTCTTGCACCAGCTGTACGTTAAAGAGTTTTAAGTCTATCATTTTCTGAAAGTAACAAATACTGTAACATACTTAATTGTTGAGCTGCGTCGAGTCAACACAATGTCAAGCTCGATCTCGACTTGATTAACAAACTCGAAACACCTCGGGCCCCATTGGGCTTTTATTTCCAAGCTCAGGCTCGGGTAACCAATCGGCACTTTCGAGCTCAAGTTCAACCTGACTCGATAATATAAATATGTATACATAAAGGGTAAATTTGGCAAAATAACACAAGTACGATAAGTAACAAATAAATGGTTTTGAACAAAACCAAGCTATTTGTTATCCATTAATTATATTAGTTGATAAACTAAATTGTTAAGAATCTAACCAGGGTAATCGGACAAGTCTGCAAAAAAACAGAAAATAAAATGATAAAGGCACATTAATAAGTCAAAAGTATGTGTAAAAAAGCCTATATATTGGTGAAATTTCTCTATCGGCTTTTCAATCAATAGTAATAACGGTATGAAAGAAAACAAATGGAAGGTTGGGAGATTGATAAAAGTAGTTGTTGGGAGCTTGGGAAACTGCCACCTAACCATTATTATCATCCTACTTTGCACGACACATTAATGGCCGGTTTGTGGTCCATTCACTATATCATTGAGATGAGATGGGATGGGATGTAGATCATCTTTTGTCGTGGGGTGTTCGGTTCAGGAGTTATACACATGAAGATGGTGTTTTTTATGCGTATGGTGTAATTGTAATTTGAAGTGGTAGTATAGTCATTTTTATCATACGGTAAATTAAAAACGGACTAAGGCCATCTCCAATAGCTTTTACAAAATGTCCCAACATACTGGCCACCTCAGCAACACGTCAGCAAACTGTCCCAGCATACTGAACCAACAAATTGAACTTATTTTGCCTCCAACCCAGCATACTGAAACTCAGTTTGCCCATGTTACATCATCATCCATATTAAATTAAATAATACATTATTATATATATATATATATATATATATATATATATAATGGTGGCATACTGAAATGCCAATTTGCTGGGCAACAAACTGGATGAACAAACTGGTGGGCATACTGAAGCTCCAATGGTGGCATACTGAAACTTCAGTATGCATACTGATGTGCATACCACCATTGAAGATGGCCTTACGATTTAGCACGCATGCTTAATTTGATTTAGATATTAATATACTCAAGCACGCTAATCTAAAAAAATAAAAATATTTTAACCGTTTAAAACACATGAAGATAACAATAAAATACGAACTAAATACTGCTACTATATACGTATAAGATAAGTTATTAGTACTAGGAATGATTTTTCAAAAAATTTAAGTTATACTATATGAAATTCGTAAACTTCATTCAGTACATGCATCAAAAAGGTAATGGTGGCCGGCCGCCGGCTTCGCCGACTGCCGGTTCTAGACTGCATAACACACGGGTATATATAAAAAAATGTGTTTGTTATTATTGTTAGAATATATAAAATTGATTATGCAAATTAATATAAAAATAATACAAATATATAAATAATATAAATATAAATATTAAATGATATTAAATGATATGATAAATA